>JACEFZ010001723.1:0-52378 GCA_014155875.1 Cepaea nemoralis
AAAAATTGTTAAAATTTGTGAGTCCAGCCCAGGCATTGTACCATGATTTTAGATCCAGTTCACATACTCCCGTCTGTAAAGTCGGCAAGGTGCCCACACATACACGCGCGCACACGCACACGCACACACACACACATATATACACATACACCCCCCCCCCCCACACACACACACATACCAACATACACATACTCACACACACATATATATGTATATAGACAGATAGAACGAACAAACGAACGGACTTTATTTTCAAAGGGTAACAAATTGGGCACGCAGGCCAGTCTTATATTCGGCCCTTCCAATCACTCATCTTTCGTTCATCAATAATGCATTATATATTCATATAGGAAAAGACATTGTCAAATGAATGTTGCAAACATAAACAATGCATATTACCATGTTATGAGACACATACCCCAACCATCCACCCATCCCCTATCCACCCACACATCCCCCACCCAACCGCAAACACAACCCCAGGCACATATACATGCCCTACCCATCCACCCATCCCCAGAGGTGGGTGGTTTAAACACTGCCCTGGATTCCCAGGTCCACCTAACCCAACGTGGGGAATAAAGAAATATAATGGGAGGTAAAGACAGCCGATATGATCTTGACCAACCTCACCCTTCGAGCGCCAATTTGTCTATGAAGATATCGTGCTAGCACCAGATACCCAAGACACCCCAAGGCGAATGAAAGAGACCTTCACTTTTATTAAAAACGAAGGAACTTTATTTTCAAAGGGTTAAGTGTTACAGTAAACTAGAGGTTCCGTCGAGTTAAATAATGTTGCTCTCACGTAAAGAATAGATTCTGCCAAAATAAATAACTATATTATAGTTAAACTATATATTATGTCAAGATAAATAATTATGTTATTATTAGACTATAGATATGTCAGGATAAATAATTATGTTATTGTTAAACTATAGACTATGTCAAGATAAATAATTATGATATTGTTAAACTATAGAGAAGTGGTTGGCCGAGGGGTTAAAATGCTAGATTATCCTTCGGGCAAAATGAAAACCCTAACCTGCACAGTTCGCAGAGACTGCACTAGCCACGTGGCCCTAATTCCCAAGACTCAAGACTCAAGACCCCACTGCATTACACCGTACCGACAGTTTTAAAAAAATTATTTCTTTATAGACAGTTAAATTATAGATTATGTCTAGAAAAATAATTATGTTATTGTTAAACTATAGATTATGTCAAGATAAATAATTATGTTGTTGTTAAACTATAAATTAAGTCAAGATATATAATTATGTTATTGTAAAACTATAGATTATGTCAAGTTATTGAATTATGTTATTGTTAAATTATAGACAGCATCAACTCTTCCATTCAGTTTCCATTGCTTGAGTGGTTGTCAAATGATGCTAAAATATAGAAAAGCTCAGTTATTGATAATTTCATTGTTGGCATTATCCGTTGTGAGCTTACTACATGTTGTGTATTTCTATTAGCATTATTAATATTGTTATTGTGTCAGGTCTTAGTCAGATACGACTGAGCTACCGATGACAGACGGTACTACCTGCTTTCTGTTAGCCCCGAACCTTGGGCGGCGCTTACCAAACCCGACACCCCACGTTGTGCCACCAACGGCTTCGGGCGGAAGAGCGCAATTGGGAGGGAACAAGCCTTACCCTGGTGCGAGGAAATGCAACCAAAAGACAAAGTGTCATGACAGGGCAGACCAGGTCCTAAGCCTTGGTTGGCGGCTGGTCTAGGATCGAAGCTTCAACAGGCAGACAGTTAGAGCATTGCTTTGCTGATCCGGCAGCTTCTGCAGCTTGTCTTGTTCCAGATGTAGAGGTGTTACATTTCCTCTGGAATGAACTAGGCTGGCCGAGAGAGGGATCATGCTGCATGGACAACACATGATCTCTATATTTTAGCCCAGGCTTTGTGCTATGGAGAGGCAATAACTCCATCCCTTACAAACTATCTTCTGTCAAGACGGCAAGGTGCCAATGTAATGTAAATTATAGAGTTTGTCAAGATAAATAATTATGTTACTGTTAACTATAGATTATGTCTAGATAAATAATTATATTATTGTTAAACTATAGTTTATGTAAAGATACATATTTATGTTATTATTAAACTATAGATTAAGTCAAGATAAATAATTATATTATTGTTAAACTATATATTATGTCAAGATGAATTATTATGTTATTGTTAATCTATAGATTTGGAGTCGTGGTAGCGTTGAGGCTAGACGCCTGTCTGTCGGCCAAGTGGTGGTGGGCTAAAATCACAATCGGAACGTATTAAAAAAATAAGTGAATGCGCTAGCCGATCAACCCGATTATGGTACTAGGAAATGTTTTGGGAAGTAAAGGCGGGCGCGTAATCTGACCACATCAGCCACTAAGTGGAGATTGGTCTGTGAAAATATATGTTGTAGCACCGTATGCTCTTTGCGCCTTAAGGCGTGGAAAAGGGACCTTTTCTTTGTTTCAAACTAAAAATTAAAGTAGACCCGAATGGTCTATTCTTAATGGTTATTCTTAACTTGTTTTAAACTACAGATTCTATTAAGATAAAATAAATTATGGTGATTTTAAACCAGTAATCCTTTCTAGATAAATAAATATTATGCTGTTAAATGTAAACCAACATTGTCGCAGACCACAATAACACGTAACCTCATTCAAGGAAAAGATTCTATTGCCAACGAATACAATGACAATGTGATGAAGAAAACCTCACCAGTCAGGCCCTGTCTTGATCGTTGTCACTTCCGACATGTAACTGAGTTATCCAGAGGGAAAGACCTGTAGCTGCCAGATTGTCTAGACGGGCCTGTTAACAAATGGAAGAAAATAATGAATATCATTACAGCGGTTAACGATGCGATGTGAATTATGTATTTAGTCAGTTCTGTTATAATAGTTATATTATTTGTATCAATCATTTTTTTGTTTTTTTAAATTTGCGTCCGCTTGCGTTGAACTGAAAAGTAGTCCATACACGTGCTACTACATATAGTGCACTGGACTGATGTTTGCGTGTGGATTAGCTATCTCTATTACCCGCGTCCCTGGCCATCAGGCGAACCCATTCTGACTTCAGAGGTAATAGTATCTTACTCCCAGGCCCACCCCCAAGTCGAGGACAAGAAGTCAACATTTTAGTCCAACTGACCAGGTTGAGGAAGAGGCCGACCACGTAAACGATGGACGCAGGTAATAACAGAGTCCATGGGTATATCGATACATGAAGCCAATAAGCGGGCACTCTCCCGCTGTGTATACTTCACCTCGACACCGCAAGGTACAAGAGGAACATGATGAGATGAGATGAGACCAGGTTGTTAGGTTACATGTATAACTGAAATAGGTTAAAATGTGGTGAAGCGTTAAACCATTCATGGATTTCTACGGCACATTTACCAGCCTACATTGTTAGAAACTCATACGTTGTGGATTAATACACTATCAATTCCTTCTAGGCTCACTCTCTTTGTATCATATATTCCTCCCTCATCTACATATTATTTTAACGTCTCCTAGATCTCTATAATTTGTCCTACCCTCTCTTTGATTACTCCTCGCTCTCCGTGCTTAGATTTCCGCCGTTCTCAATGGACCATTCTTCGCGTTCTCTCCTCTCATTGAATAGTACTGCACCATCCGGGCACCTTCTGATAGCTTGCTTTATATAGCACCTTTCTGTCAGAATTTACTTTTTTAATAGTGTACTTTTCATAGACATAGGTACATATTGTTTAACTATGTGAAAATGTGTGTTAAAAATGAGAAGTGTGGGAAATATAAGGTTTTTTAAATAAACATGTTCACTTAGTATATTTAAACGTTGAAGTCACACACAATATGTTGCACAATTTATATATCTTAATAAGTGAATAACTGAAATATCCATCCATCATGTGCATGCCGGTAAGCGTGGGTGGTCATGTTCTGCCAACTCACTCGATCACCAGAGTCGTGGATCAGCTCCGTGTTCTTGTCTCGACCATGCCATGTGGCTAAGCCATTCAGCTATTTACTTCTCAGTCTTCCCCTTGGTCTCTTCCCTTCGATATTGCCAGTTGTCACCAAGTTCTCCAATTCATTTCTTCTCATAACATACCCAACAAATTTTGACTGTCTACGTCTAATGTCTCCAATCAGTTTACGATCTTCATTTGTTTCTTTAAGGACTTATTCATTGGTTTTTCTGTCTGTCCATGATATTCTTAGTATTTTCCTCACATTTCCACAGCCATCAGCTGTTTTTCAGCTTGACTGCTTATTGTCCACGCTTCACATCCATACAAAAGTATAGGTTCTATGTAGCACCTCAACACTCTTTTTCTTGTTTCAATTGATATCTTTTTATTGGTCAGTATGTTTTACATTTTGCAAAAGGCTACCTTCGCAATGGCAATTCTTGTTCTAACTGAATTATACTTTGGCTTAAATACTTACAATACTTTGCATTTTAGCTGAAGAAATCCACCGTTGCCCTTCACAGCTGATTGTGGGAAGCGACGTTTCAGAAATTCAAAACGAGTGAATATATTGACACCTCAATACTCAAAAGCAATGGCAAACTACTGAACGTAAACTTGCCTTGCAAATCCCAAACAGCCCAAAATGTTGGGATTGATTGCAACATTTTGTAAAGCACACGCAACTAACTTATCAATTCTCAGAGCTACTGAGTGCCAAGGATTTCACAATTAAGTTAACATATGAAAGGCACGGCTTGTATGAAAAATAAAATGTATGAACAATGGAATAAGATAGGGGAGACAAAAATAATAAACACATATCTTTTATATATTAACATAGCGATCAGTAAAAAAACAACAACAAAAATATACACATAAAAAATATCATAAGGTTTTTGTAGAGAATTCAGAGGATTATGCGGAAGTACAATGACATAAGGTGAACAGCAAGGTCTATCAGCAAATGTAGTCTTTAATAATCAATTTAACAAAACGAGAGTCTAAATGTCTGTCTCAAGAGTAGCAATAGTAGTCTGTGAAGCAGTACACACGTTGAGGATAAAGAACACGAACTATAAAACAACAATGAATACATGGGAAATATATTACCGTATTGAGAATTTATAATCGGTAAGAGAAAGTTTCAAAACATAATACAAGCATAACATGATTCATTATACAAGTCAAGTCTTACCTTCACAAGAGTGATGTCAGGTTTGATGGAGTCTGGGAACCAGCTATGTATGCCCACACCTTTCAGCCCAACATTGGCATTTTTGAAAGCATTGATCTGATCAACGTATGCCTGCATCAGAACAATTAAAACATACTGAAATAATATAAATAATACCAACATAGTAACAAATATTCACAATCGAAAACTACACCGTGTAGTATTAATTTGAACATATATAAAAGTATTCACAATTGAAACTGTAGCTGTCTCACAAAGTACGAGTAAACAGTAAACATAATGTAGAAACATGGTTGTGATTTGGCTGTTCAGAATAATCATAACTATAAACATATGCACAAGTTAGTTGCGTATCATTTTACAGGCCGCTGCAGTCAACACCAGCATATTTTCTGTTGTGATCTCTTTACAAATTTACGTTTAGTAGTTTGCCATTGCTTTCTGAACGACCGGTACCCATACTATTTCGTAAAAAAAAAAAAAAAACGCAAAACGGTCTGCTGCCAAATCGCTCGCAGATGTGTTTCGAACGCGGGGGTGTGCGGGATCACGAACTGCGTCCGTAATACCTTCGCCACGGAGCCGGCCTACGATGAAAAGAAAAGGGAAAACACACACACACACACACACATATATATATATACACACACACACACACAGAAGAAGAGCTTAGAGCAGTGGTTCTCATTCATTGGCACCTTGCCGTCTTTACAGACGATAGTTGGTGCTTCAAAAAGGCATAATAACTATTACCCATGGCGGTAGCGAATGTGACTGATAAGGCCAATTCGCCATGGATGGAGTAATTGCCTCTCCATAGCACAAAGCCTGGGCTAAAATATAGAGATCATGTGTTGTCCATGCAGCATGATCCCTCTCTTGGCCTGCCTAGTTCACTCCAGAGGAAAGGTAACACCTATGCACCTGGAACAAGACAAGCTGCAGAAGCTGCCGGATCAGCAAAGCAATGCTCTAACTGTCCCCTGTCGTAGCTTCGATCCTAGACCAGCTGCCAACCAAGGCTTAGGGTCTGGTCTGTTCTGCCATGACATTTTGTCTTTAGGTTGCATTTCCTCGCACCAAGGTAAGACTTGTACCCTCCCGGTTGCGCTCGTCCGCCCGAAGCCGTTGGAACAATGTGGGGTGTCGTGTTTGGTAAGCGCCGCCCAACATTCGGCGCTAACAGAAAGCAGGTAGTACCGTCTACTGTCATACGGTAGCTTAGTTATATCTGACTAAGACCTGACACCAGTGGTTCTCAACCGGTGGGAAATGTTCCCCTCTACTCCCACCCCAAGGGGAAGTTTAGGGTTTCCAGAGGAGAGGGGGGGGGGGGGGGGAAATTAAGATTATTTCAAGATCACGTTAATACAAAAACCGATTACTTGATATTGTTTTTCCCTCCATACGTTACGATTCTGTACTTCCGATCGTCTGAAATTCGTTTCATAACGTAAGTAGACCCGCAAATCACGTTTTATGTAGACGTCTAGACTTGTTATAGTATGTGTTATTAAATTTAGCTTCCATGTGTACTTATACTGTGTAGGGGCGGAGGGGGGATTTATAGGGAGGAAATACGAAAAGGGGAGGGGGGAATGACGCTCTGAACATTTGGTGAAGGGGTGCATGGGCCAAAAAAAAAAAGGTTGAGAACCACTGCCTAAGAGTAATGCTGACATTATAAAATGCCCCGGACAGGTT
The DNA here is from genome assembly GCA_014155875.1 of Cepaea nemoralis. Classification (NCBI taxonomy): domain Eukaryota; kingdom Metazoa; phylum Mollusca; class Gastropoda; order Stylommatophora; family Helicidae; genus Cepaea; species Cepaea nemoralis. The sequence continues at coordinate 6,882 of JACEFZ010001723.1, forward strand.
CGCTCCCTGAGAGTGGCAAGAAGGTAAAGGGATGGAATATATATATATTTCCGGTAAAATAGCGACGACGTGACGCATTTATTCTTCGGGATGACGCTGTTTTAGTGTTTTTCCTGTGGATTATGTGGTGTTATTTCGTATTCGTTTACTGGAAGTGTTCAAAAGAAGCCACGGAAGGCAGCTGGTGAATGAAATTTTGAGGGCCGCCGTCAGATATTTGTTGGTTATGGTCTCAAGCTTCGCAACAGCAGACAGAGGAGCTCTTTCACGAATCAAAGGCTGTGGTCACCGGACCAGTACGGTCACTGCTATAGAGGAAAGCAACGGCAAACTACCTCTTTAAAAATGCCTAGTATATTAAGATTCGCCTAAAGACTGATCATCGCAAGACAAAGACAGAGACATTAAAACTAGCAACATGGAACGTTAGGACGTTAAACGACGACGAAAAATTAGAGAACATAAAGTAAGAAATGGAAAGAGAAAAAATTAATATATTAGGGATGTGCGAAACGAGATGAACAGGAACAGGCATCAAGATAGATCAAGATTTTAAGATTATTTATTCTGGAGGTGAAGATCGACAAAGGGGAGTGGCAATTATTTTGGACCGGAAAACATCAAAATCTGTTCAAGGATATTGGGCCGTGTCTGACAGAGTTCTACTAGTTAAATTAAGTTTCAGACCTTTTAGCATAAATTTTATTCAAGTATATGCCCCAAAAGGAGAATCCAGAGAAGATAGTGTAGATGAGTTTTATAATGACACAGAGTCTGCCTTAAAGAAATGTAAAAATTCAGAAATAAACATCATAATAGTGGACTTAAATGCAAAAGTAGGAAATCAGGGTGATAGATACACTGTAGGTAACTATGGTTTAGGAGAGAGAAATGAAAGAGGATACAGACTCGTAGAGTGGGCAAAAGAACAGGGAAGGATAGTAGGAAACACCTGGTTTAAGTCAACACCCTAGATGATTATGGTCATGGAGTCCTGATAGCAGGATTAGAAACCAGATTGACTACATTCTGATTAGCTGAAAATTTAGAAACGCACTAACAATAGCAAAAACAGTTCCCAGTGCTGATTGACCACAGATTACTTACAGGAAGCATTGAGGATAAAGCTGAAGAAAGTCAAATATATAACAGGAAAAACTAAATATGATTTGTGTACATTGAGTAATGACAAGGAAATACAAAACAAATTCAACATAGAAGTACAGAACAGATTTGATATATTGTCTGATCTAGAGATCCTATTCCAGGATGTGGGTGATAAATGGGAAATGTTGAAGAATTCAATCAATTTGGCTGCAGAAACAACTATTCCAAAATTAAAGAAGGTGGGCTGTAAGAAAAGGATGACTGAAGAAATTTTTACACCTAATGGAAACAAGAAGACTCAAGAAAAGTAATTCTGCCAAATATGAAGAAATTCACAGACAAGTCAGAATATTATGTAAGGAGGCAAAAGAAGCATGGCTTGAGGAAAAGTGCTTAGAAATTGAAAACCAACACAACAGTCAAAATACCAAATTAGCGCACAAAAGAATTCAGGAACTTATTAATAAAAGAACAAGTACATCAACAGGCTGCCTAAAAATACAGATGGTAAAATCATAATAGAAAAAGGTCAGATTCTACATGTATGGATATATTATGTGAGACACCTTTATGATGATAACAGAGAGGAACAGTATGATATTAGTTTTAATAATGAAGGACTGCCAATTTTGAAGATGGAGGTTCGAAATGTTCTTAAGCATTTGAAAGCTGGCAAGGGCCCCGGTGCAGATAACATCACAACAGAAGTGATTAAAGCTTTAGAAGAATTTGGACTAGAGCAAGTCACCAGACTGCTGAACACATTATATGATAATGGAGACATAACCTTCTGAATTATGTAACTCTGTATTTATTGCAATCCCAAAGAATCAGGAGCCTTGGAATGTGATCAACTTAGAACAATTAGTATAATGAGTCACATCACAAAGATTTTGCTACGAATTATCATGCAAAGAGTGAAGACGAAAATACAACCTGAAATAGGAGAAGAACTATGTGGGTTTGTAGAAGGAAAAGGTAAGTAAATGCTGTATATATGCTGCGAACAGTTATTGAACGTGCTATAGAAGTAAACAAGGATATACATCTTTGCTTTATTGACTGTACAAAGGCTTTTGATAGAGTTAGAAATGTCAACATAGTGGATATGCTTGCAGATCTACAAACTGATGGGAAAGACATTAGACTTATAACAAAAAAAAACATATATTGGAAACAACAAGCTGCCATAATGATTGATAATGAAGTGGGACAATATCAGCCTATTAAGAGAGGTGTTAGGCAGGGATGTGTGATGTCTCCAGATCATATTTCCCTATACAGTGAAAATATTTTCAGAAATGTAGAAGATATAAATGGAATCAGGATTGGAGGACGAAACATCAATAACATTAGATATGCAGATGGTACAGTAATGATTGCAGACAGTGCGCAGGATCTGCAGCAATTAGTGGATGCGGTTGTTGTACACAGTGAGCAACTAGGGTTAGAATTAAATTGTAAAAAGACACAGGTTATGGTCGTCACTAGGTAGAATGAAGTGCCACAATGTAATATACAAGTAAATGGGAATATTCTTCAAGTGAATCAGTACAGTTATCTTGGAACATTCATAACATCTGATGGGAGATGCCTTGAAGAGATTAGAACAAAAATCGCCATGGCGAAAGTAGCCTTTAGCAAGATAAAAAAAACATTTTTACCAATAAAAAGATGTCAATTGAAACGAGGAAAAGAGTGTTGAGGGGATACATAGAGCCTGTTCTTTTGTATGGATATGAAACTTGGACAATGAGCAGTCAAGCTGAAAAACATCTGATGGCTGCAGAAATGTGGTTTCTGAGGAAAATGCAAAGAATACTATGGCCAAACAGAAAAACCAATGAACAAGTACTACAGGAGACACATGAAAATCGTAAATTGATTAGAGTAATTAGACGCAGACAGTGTCGCTTGTTTTCCCGGGAGAGAGTTGGAATCAACAAGCACATCTTCAAACTTATTATCTGTTGGGATTATTGACTGACTTTTGTCTACACCCCTCCCTTCTGTCTTCCCTTCCATATATCTATTTCTTTCACTCTCTCTCTCTGTTATTCTCTCAACACATACTCAGACAACAGTTCCTTTCAACAATAAATAAAAGATTTATTAAGAAAAACTATGTCTGGTGTATGTATGGACTGTGTATATGTAGTTGGTATTGTCTGCTAGTGTGAATGCAAGATAGGACGGTTGATCTCGTATGTGCATTAGTTCTTCTCGTCTTTTCTGTCAGCCAAAACACAGGACTGCACACATAGAAATGGAGTGATCTCACCATGAATGATCTCCTCCTGCTTGAGTCGGGAATTAATCCAATTCTTGAAGAAAACAACTGTTCAATGTCTTATCACCAGAAAATAATCCGATTTGGTAAGTCACTGAAGTTCATATATTTCCCGGTTTGGACGGTATTATAATCCACCTCTGAATACACACCGCCACTATCCAACATTGTCTAGAGTTACTATGACTGTTCTACACCATGTCTATGGTTAACAAAGTTTAATGTTTCGGCACAGTGCAATTGCATGCAGTTTTAAGTATCCCTGCTTGCCACAGGTTAACGTCTTTTCCTTTTAAGGGTTTTAGTTGTATATTTGTTTGAGCATACAGTGTTCTGTATTTGACGTTAAGTTATCACTTCTTCATATTAAAACATGTCTATGTTCTTGTTGTTTCTAAGTAGGTACTTTATTTGCTCAAGTGTAGTAACCTTCATCTCTTCTATGATTTCAATAGAAGATTTGAACCTGTGGAGAAGATAGGTAATCTGGTGATATGCGTCTGTTTCATATAATTTTCTTATGTGATAGTCCTTTTCTAGCCATACTGAAAAGCCTCCGAAAAACATACGGACATACGATTTCTGAGTGCACTAAAGTTTACACGACTAGATAAACGAATGCAATTTCACACATTAAGAACAAACACCTATATCCCTATGCTACTATTACACTAATATATTAATACCTTATATATGCCTCTATAGAATTAATGTAAGTCCCCGAATCGAAATTTATCCGCAGCCAAGCACTCTATCCCATTATAAGGGCGGATATTTCTATTCATTACAGGACACATAATCTATCTTTCCCTCCAGTTTGGTATCACACTAAACAGAAACTCCATGTTCAGCTTTTTATATTGCGTGTCCCATTCTCCGTTGATTGTTTGATCTACAATCAAATTTGCCGTACCCGTAACATCAAAAGTTCAGTGAAATCACGTATACGTCCTGGCGCTCCGTTCTCCGCTGTTGCGCTGGTCCTCTGTCCATCGCTCGTTTGCACTTCAAAGCATTCTCCGTTCATTTTCCCGTCGGCCGATCGTCCCGTTTCTCCGTGTCCGTCAGATCGTCAAGCAATGAACTTTACGAACACCTGTATCCTATTTTCATATCTGTGTCGGTCAATGCTCTTTTATTCGTCCTCCTCTCAGAATGAAGTACACGATTGTTAACCCTTCTCATTCCTTGTATTTTAATATGTAAGTTATCAAGGAATCATTAAACTGCAGTTTTTTCTGTGACATAGGCCCCCTCTTAAGAGAGTTGACCGCGTCGACTCTTCATCCCTGTAGTTTTGATTCCTATGATCCTCCAACTTATTCCTCTTCCTCTGGAGTTGGATGTCTAGATAAGAAATCCGCTCCTACATTCTCCTTACCAGGAATGTATTCCACTGTGAAGTCCTGTTGCAACAACAACGTCCATCACATCCACCGTGCGTTGAGCTTCTGCGAAGTAGCTATTAACATCACGTGTTGATGATATGATTGGATCCTCACATGGATCAACACCTCATCCAGTAGGCGACCTCATATGCACCCTACCATACTACTCATGACTGAAACTAGTGTTGGCTCATCGCTCCTGTACGTTCAGTCGACCTCCTTTCCACTGGCGTAAGCGATGGCTCACAATACAGACGGATCGTCCCATCCTGATTGTAACACTGCTTCCATGTCCTCTTGGTTTCCCCCGGCTTTGCCTCTGGGGATGTTCCCCCTCGTCCTCGTTGGACCGAGTCGTCTTTCCCAAATCTCCTGGACTTTTGCTTCCAGGACCATCTTGGGCGATATTGTATCTGGTCAGCCAATCTTCGGTTGGAGTCCTGGGTATTTCTCGCCTTTCCCGACGTTACCCACCCCTTCTGAACTTGGTTACCGGTGAAACTTTCACTCTTGTCCTTTCCCTGACGTGCGATTTCCCTCCTCCTGTCGTTGGGTAAATCTGACCTATCACGTACTGTCCCATAGGCTCCTCCTATGTTGTACTGGCGATCTCTGGTCTTCGTCTGGACTGGTAACTTTTGTCCCAATGGCTGCCATCACCATAAAGTGCGAAGCTTTGCTCCCGGATCTCTCCTCATATTTCCTAATGAGATGTCTAGGGAGATTTTTCTGCTCTTCCCCGATCCGTATTTTGTAGATGTTCTTGGACACCACCTTTTCCACAGGATAAGGTCCTTTCCATCCTACTTGGAGTATATTGGTCTCTGCTGGACTCCACACTTCCACTTTGTCTTCCACTTTAAGAGCTATGTTACTCTTAGTCCGCTTGTTGGGTGGTGCGTTCTGGCACTCCGAACAAGACTTCAACCACCGGTGTACATCTCCGGTCATTCCTGGCCAGCAATAATGGCCGGAAATTTGCTGCAAGGTCTCTCTGACACCCATATGTCGGTTCTCGCCTATGATGTGTCCACTCTGAAGAATGTGAGGACGGTGGGTCTCTGGAACCACCCACTGCTCGTGCAGGTTATCTCCCCTCCCAGCTCTCCGATAGAGTAGTCGATTCTTCAGAAAGTACTGTCCCCGTTCTGGTGGCTCAGCACTTCTTTGCAGCTTCCTGTAGCAAGGACGCAACGTAGTATCCTTCCTCTGGGCAGTATGCAATTCTCCTATCCCTGAGTTGTCGCATAGTGTCTCTGCCTCTTTTTCCCTCCCTTGAGATCCACTGACTACTGTTCCCTTGTGGGCTGGCTGTTTGGGCATCCCCAAAAAGACATATTTCGTGCCAATGATCATGGGAAATAAGGAGTCAGATAATACAGCAGCTGGAATAATGCCCGTGACGTACCTGGATTTAATGTCCACCTTGGCGATTGGCAGCGTCATGGTAACAGCACTCCTCATTGCCGGCTGTATCTCTATGGTCTCCCCTGTAAGTTGGTCTGGGCTTACCAAGCTGGCGTCCACCACCGCTTCCCCATCCAAACCTGTATCGTAGAGACAAACAACCTGCTGGCCATTGACTTCAATCAGTTCAACCACAGGTGGTCTCTCTTGGTCCTGAGTGTCTTTCATCTCCTTGACCGTTTCCTTGCCTTCCTCTTTTGATTCCTCGAGGTTGGTTATGCAATTGGCGTCTTCTGCCTTGCATCTGCAGTCCACAGTATTATGTGTTGTCGACCTGGCAGTGTGTGCACCATGTTCCCTTCCTAGGTTTCCGTGTGTCCTTTTTGTTCCTAGCTCCTTCGCCGACCTCAGCCTTGTCTGTGATCACCGTCGTAGGAATCACTTTGCATGCTGCGAAGTAAGAACTTTTAGGTTTCGATCTGCAGTCCTTCGTGTTATGAGATGGCACTTTGCAGAATGAACACCACTTCTCGGACCACTGTCGTTTCGCTGGAGAATTCGAGGTGTTCTGGTTTCCTTCCTTCACCTTCTCTGAACTCTCCTCTGTGTGCTTTATATAAGGTTCCACTTTTTCTCCTTCCCAATTCTTAGGTTTCTTTTTCTCTTGTTTCTCCTGACCTTTGGTTTGAATACTGAGTTCCGCAGCCTCCCCATGTACCTCTACGAATCGTTCCGCCAGCTTATTCACAACATCAATCCGTTCCGCCCCTTGTTCTCCCAAGAAGGTTCTGAGAGGTTTCGACATTTGCTTTCGCATCTGGTCGACCACCATCATCTCTTCGAGACTCTCATAATCCCTCTTGAATTCTGCCAAGTCCATCCATTTCTGGAGATAGGATTTCAGCCTCAGACTGTAGGCGGCGAATAGTTCTCCCGGCTCTCGTCTAGACGATCTAAACTTCTTCCTATACGTTTGTGCTGTGACTTCATAATGTTTCATCAAAGCGGCTTTCAATTCCTCGTACTGATTTTCATGTCCTGGTGGTAGGCGTGTGTAGACCTCGTACCCTGAACCACGTAAAGCCTGGGATAATTTAAGAGCCCATCGGGTTCTATCCAGTCCCATAGCGACTGCCATAGCCTCGAACCGATCCAAAAACTGGTATATCTTCTCTTTACTTTCATCAAAGACCGCCAAGGGAAACTTCATGGCATGGTAACCCTGTCCACTCATGTGGGTTGCCCCAGGTGAAGATGAACTTCCTTCTGCTGCATCTATTTCACCCTTAGTTTGTGTCTTGAGTTCTAACTCTTTCAAGCGGTATTCATGTTCCATTTCTTGTCTCCTGGCAGTCTGTTCCATTTCCAGTTTCTTGGTCTCCTGGTCCATTTTCTTGGCCTCTTGTTCCATTTCCAGTCGCTTGGTCTCCTGTTCCAGTTTCTTGGCCTCTTGTTCCATTTCCATTCGTTTGGTCTCCACCTCTATTCTTCTCACTTCCAACTCGGCCTTTCGATCTTCTCGTTCCGCTTGACGAATCTCTCGCTCTCTTTCCTGGATGTAATCAGTTAGTTCCGAGCCAGCTAAACCAATTTCCTCCCCGTTTGCCCTCAGTTCGGCTGTAGTTACTTTAGGAGTTGCCATAGTTAAGAAGGTAAGTCCGCAAATAGAGTACAGACACTTCAAGCAATAAAGAAGTCCTTCCTATAAACAGATAATCTACCTAGAACCTATATCATTATCTATGCCTATCTAATATTATTAATCTACAACACCACACAGTACATCACAACCACTCTCTCATCCACAAGAGGAGATATAGGATAAAGACTTATGTAGACGTGTGACCGTGTGACTAGGTATGTAATGTGTCTTACCACCTATCCCCATTCACTCTGTCTGGAACTTTCTCACTGTAAAGTCACCAGCATTAATGAAATGTTTCTACCATAAATGTAATGGCACCATATATCCAATGGACGTCCTTCCATTAAAATCATCAATATATACTTATATTTATTCCAATCGGTATGTCCCAACATGCAGGTACTCCGCTATGCCTGTGCCAATATGCAGGTACCCCTCTATGTATATGCCCTGTTATGCCTCCAGGTCATATGGGTATTATTTTCTACCCCGCTCGCTCCACCAATTATGTCGCTTGTTTTCCCGGGAGAGAGTTGGAATCAACAAGCACATCTTCAAACTTATTATCTGTTGGGATTATTGACTGACTTTTGTCTACACCCCTCCCTTCTGTCTTCCCTTCCATATATCTATTTCTTTCACTCTCTCTCTGTTATTCTCTCAACACATACTCAGACAACAGTTCCTTTCAACAATAAATAAAAGATTTATTAAGAAAAACTATGTCTGGTGTATGTATGGACTGTGTATATGTAGTTGGTATTGTCTGCTAGTGTGAATGCAAGATAGGACGGTTGATCTCGTATGTGCATTAGTTCTTCTCGTCTTTTCTGTCAGCCAAAACACAGGACTGCACACACAGAAATGGAGTGATCTCACCATGAATGATCTCCTCCTGCTTGAGTCGGGAATTAATCCAATTCTTGAAGAAAACAACTGTTCAATGTCTTATCACCAGAAAATAATCCGATTTGGCAAGTCACTGAAGTTCATATATTTCCCGGTTTGGACGGTATTATAATCCACCTCTGAATACACACCGCCACTATCCAACATTGTCTAGAGTTACTATGACTGTTCTACACCATGTCTATGGTTAACAAAGTTTAATGTTTCGGCACAGTGCAATTGCATGCAGTTTTAAGTATCCCTGCTTGCCACAGGTTAACGTCTTTTCCTTTTAAGGGTTTTAGTTGTATATTTGTTTGAGCATACAGTGTTCTGTATTTGACGTTAAGTTATCACTTCTTCATATTAAAACATGTCTATGTTCTTGTTGTTTCTAAGTAGGTACTTTATTTGCTCAAGTGTAGTAACCTTCATCTCTTCTATGATTTCAATAGGAGATTTGAACCTGTGGAGAAGATAGGTAATCTGGTGATATGCGTCTGCTTCATATAATTTTCTTATGTGATAGTCCTTTTCTAGCCATACTGAAAAGCCTCCGAAAAACATACGGACATACGATTTCTGAGTGCACTAAAGTTTACACGACTAGATAAACGAATGCAATTTCACACATTAAGAACAAACACCTATATCCCTATGCTACTATTACACTAATATATTAATACCTTATATATGCCTCTATAGAATTAATGTAAGTCCCCGAATCGAAATTTATCCGCAGCCAAGCACTCTATCCCATTATAAGGGAGGATATTTCTATTCATTACAGGACACATAAATCTATCTTTCCGTCCAGTTTGGTATCACACTAAACAGAAACTCCATGTTCAGCTTTTTATATTGCGTGTCCCATTCTCCGTTGATTGTTTGATCTACAATCAAATTTGCCGTACCCGTAACATCAAAAGTTCAGTGAAATCACGTATACGTCCTGGCGCTCCGTTCTCCGCTGTTGCGCTGGTCCTCTGTCCATCGCTCGTTTGCACTTCAAAGCATTCTCCGTTCATTTTCCCGTCGGCCGATCGTCCCGTTTCTCCGTGTCCGTCAGATCGTCAAGCAATGAACTTTACGAACACCTGTATCCTATTTTCATATCTGTGTCGGTCAATGCTCTTTTATTCGTCCTCCTCTCAGAATGAAGTACACGATTGTTAACCCTTCTCCTTCCTTGTATTTTAATATGTAAGTTATCAAGGAATCATTAAACTGCAGTTTTTTCTGTGACATAGGCCCCCTCTTAAGAGAGTTGACCGCGTCGACTCTTCATCCCTGTAGTTTTGATTCCTATGATCCTCCAACTTAGTCCTCTTCCTCTGGAGTTGGATGTCTAGATAAGAAATCCGCTCCTACATTCTCCTTACCAGAAATGTATTCCACTGTGAAGTCCTGTTGCAACAACAACGTCCATCACATCCACCGTGCGTTGAGCTTCTGCGAAGTAGCTATTAACATCACGTGTTGATGATATGATTGGATCCTCACATGGATCAACACCTCATCCAGTAGGCGACCTCATATGCACCCTACCATACTACTCATGACTGAAACTAGTGTTGGCTCATCGCTCCTGTACGTTCAGTCGACCTCCTTTCCACTGGCGTAAGCGATGGCTCACAATACAGACGGATCGTCCCATCCTGATTGTAACACTGCTTCCATGTCCTCTTGGTTTCCCCCGGCTTTGCCTCTGGGGATGTTCCCCCTCGTCCTCGTTGGACCGAGTCGTCTTTCCCAAATCTCCTGGACTTTTGCTTCCAGGACCATCTTGGGCGATATTGTATCTGGTCAGCCAATCTTCGGTTGGAGTCCTGGGTATTTCTCGCCTTTCCCGACGTTACCCACCCCTTCTGAACTTGGTTACCGGTGAAACTTTCACTCTTGTCCTTTCCCTGACTTGTGATTTCCCTCCTCCTGTCGTTGGGTAAATCTGACCTATCACGTACTGTCCCATAGGCCTCTCCTATGTTGTACTGGCGATCTCTGGTCTTCGTCTGGACTGGTAACTTTTGTCCCAATGGCTGCCATCACCATAAAGTGCGAAGCTTTGCTCCCGGATCTCTCCTCATATTTCCTAATGAGATGTCTAGGGAGATTTTTCTGCTCTTCCCCGATCCGTATTTTGTAGATGTTCTTGGACACCACCTTTTCCACAGGATAAGGTCCTTTCCATCCTACTTGGAGTATATTGGTCTCTGCTGGACTCCACACTTCCACTTTGTCTTCCACTTTAAGAGCTATGTTACTCTTAGTCCGCTTGTTGGGTGGTGCGTTCTGGCACTCCGAACAAGACTTCAACCACCGGCGTACATCTCCGGTCATTCCTGGCCAGCAATAATGGCCGGAAATTTGCTGCAAGGTCTCTCTGACACCCATATGTCGATTCTCGCCTATGATGTGTCCACTCTGAAGAATGTGAGGACGGTGGGTCTCTGGAACCACCCACTGCTCGTGCAGGTTATCTCCCCTCCCAGCTCTCCGATAGAGTAGTCGATTCTTCAGAAAGTACTGTCCCCGTTCTGGTGGCTCAGCACTTCTTTGCAGCTTCCTGTAGCAAGGACGCAACGTAGTATCCTTCCTCTGGGCAGTATGCAATTCTCCTATCCCTGAGTTGTCGCATAGTGTCTCTGCCTCTTTTTCCTTCCCTTGAGATCCACTGACTACTGTTCCTTTGTGGGCTGGCTGTTTGGGCATCCCCAAAAAGACATATTTCGTGCCAATGATCATGGGAATAAGGGAGTCAGATAATACAGCAGCAGGAATAATGCCCGTGACGTACCTGGATTTAATCTCCACCTTGGCGATTGGCAGCGTCATGGTAACAGCACTCCTCATTGCCGGCTGTATCTCTATGGTCTCCCCTGTAAGTTGGTCTGGGCTTACCAAGCTGGCGTCCACCACCGCTTCCCCATCCAAACCTGTATCGTAGAGACAAGCCGCCTGCTGGCCATTGACTTCAATCAGTTCGACCACAGGTGGTCTCTCTTGGTCCTGAGTGTCTTTCATCTCCTTGACCGTTTCCTTGCCTTCCTCTTTTGATTCCTCGAGGTTGGTTATGCAATTGGCGTCTTCTGCCTTGCATCTGCAGTCCACAGTATTATGTGTTTTCGACCTGGCAGTGTGTGCACCATGTTCCCTTCCTAGGTTTCCGTGTGTCCTTTTTGTTCCTTTCTCCTTCGCCGACCTCAGCCTTGTCTGTGATCACCGTCGTAGGAATCACTTTGCATGCTGCGAAGTAAGAACTTTTAGGTTTCGATCTGCAGTCCTTCGTGTTATGAGATGGCACCTTTGCAGAATGAACACCACTTCTCGGACCACTGTCGTTTCGCTGGAGAATTCGAGGTGTTCTGGTTTCCTTCCTTCACCTTCTCTGAACTCTCCTCTGTGTGCTTTATATAAGGTTCCACTTTTTCTCCTTCCCAGTTCTTAGGTTTCTTTTTCTCTTGTTTCTCCTGACCTTTGGTTTGAATACTGAGTTCCGCAGCCTCCCCATGTACCTCTACGAATCGTTCCGCCAGCTTATTCACAACATCAATCCGTTCCGCCCCTTGTTCTCCCAAGAAGGTTCTGAGAGGTTTCGACATTTGCTTTCGCATCTGGTCGACCACCATCATCTCTTCGAGACTCTCATAATCCCTCTTGAATTCTGCCAAGTCCATCCATTTCTGGAGATAGGATTTCAGCCTCAGACTGTAGGCGGCGAATAGTTCTCCCGGCTCTCGTCTAGACGATCTAAACTTCTTCCGATACGTTTGTGCTGTGACTTCATAATGTTTCATCAAAGCGGCTTTCAATTCCTCGTACTGATTTTCATGTCCTGGTGGTAGGCGTGTGTAGACCTCGTACCCTGAACCACGTAAAGCCTGGGATAATTTAAGAGCCCATCGGGTTCTATCCAGTCCCATAGCGACTGCCATAGCCTCGAACCGATCCAAAAACTGGTATATCTTCTCTTTACTTTCATCAAAGACCGCCAAGGGAAACTTCATGGCATGGTAACCCTGTCCACTCATGTGGGTTGCCCCAGGTGAAGATGAACTTCCTTCTGCTGCATCTATTTCACCCTTAGTTTGTGTCTTGAGTTCTAACTCTTTCAAGCGGTATTCATGTTCCATTTCTTGTCTCCTGGCAGTCTGTTCCATTTCCAGTTTCTTGGTCTCCTGGTCCATTTTCTTGGCCTCTTGTTCCATTTCCAGTCTCTTGGTCTCCTGTTCCAGTTTCTTGGCCTCTTGTTCCATTTCCATTTCCATTCGTTTGGTCTCCACCTCTATTCTTCTCACTTCCAACTCGGCCTTTCGATCTTCTCGTTCCGCTTGACGAATCTCTCGCTCTCTTTCCTGGATGTAATCAGTTAGTTCCGAGCCAGCTAAACCAATTTCCTCCCCGTTTGCCCTCAGTTCGGCTGTAGTTACTTTAGGAGTTGCCATAGTTAAGAAGGTAAGTCCGCAAATAGAGTACAGACACTTCAAGCAATAAAGAAGTCCTTCCTATAAACAGATAATCTACCTAGAACCTATATCATTTATCTATGTCTATCTAATATTATTAATCTACAACACCACACAGTACATCACAACCACTCTCTCATCCACAAGAGGAGATATAGGATAAAGACTTATGTAGACGTGTGACCGTGTGACTAGGTATGTAATGTGTCTTACCACCTATCCACATTCACTCTGTCTGGAACTTTCTCACTGTAAAGTCACCAGCATTAATGAAATGTTTCCTACCATAAATGTAATGGCACCATATATCCAATGGACGTCCTTCCATTAAAAGTCATCAATGTATACTTATATTTATTCCAATCAGTATGTCCCAACATGCAGGTACTCCGCTATGCCTGTGCCAATATGCAGGTACCCCTCTATGTATATGCCCTGTTATGCCTCCAGGTCATATGGGTATTATTTTCTACCCCGCTCGCTCCACCAATTATGTCGCTTGTTTTCCCGGGAGAGAGGTGGAATCAACAAGCACATCTTCAAACTTATTATCTGTTGGGATTATTGACTGACTTTTGTCTACACCCCTCCCTTCTGTCTTCCCTTCCATATATCTATTTCTTTCACTCTCTCTCTGTTATTCTCTCAACACATACTCAGACAACAGTTCCTTTCAACAATAAATAAAAGATATATTAAGAAAAACTATGTCTGGTGTATGTATGGACTGATGTATATGTAGTTGGTATTGTCTGCTAGTGTGAATGCAAGATAGGACGGTTGATCTCGTATGTGCATTAGTTCTTCTCGTCTTTTCTGTCAGCCAAAACACAGGACTGCACACACAGAAATGGAGTGATCTCACCATGAATGATCTCCTCCTGCTTGAGTCGGGAATTAATCCAATTCTTGAAGAAAACAACTGTTCAATGTCTTATCACCAGAAAATAATCCGATTTGGTAAGTCACTGAAGTTCATATATTTCCCGGTTTGGACGGTATTATAATCCACCTCTGAATACACACCGCCACTATCCAACATTGTCTAGAGTTACTATGACTGTTCTACACCATGTCTATGGTTAACAAAGTTTAATGTTTCGGCACAGTGCAATTGCATGCAGTTTTAAGTATCCCTGCTTGCCACAGGTTAACGTCTTTTCCTTTTAAGGGTTTTAGTTGTATATTTGTTTGAGCATACAGTGTTCTGTATTTGACGTTAAGTTATCACTTCTTCATATTAAAACATGTCTATGTTCTTGTTGTTTCTAAGTAGGTACTTTATTTGCTCAAGTGTAGTAACCTTCATCTCTTCTATGATTTCAATAGGAGATTTGAACCTGTGGAGAAGATAGGTAATCTGGTGATATGCGTCTGCTTCATATAATTTTCTTATGTGATAGTCCTTTTCTAGCCATACTGAAAAGCCTCCGAAAAACATACGGACATACGATTTCTGAGTGCACTAAAGTTTACACGACTAGATAAACGAATGCAATTTCACACATTAAGAACAAACACCTATATCCCTATGCTACTATTACACTAATATATTAGTTACCTTATATATATGCCTCTATAGAATTAATGTAAGTCCCCGAATCGAAATTTATCCGCAGCCAAGCACTCTATCCCATTATAAGGGAGGATATTTCTATTCATTACAGGACACATAATTCTATCTTTCCGTCCAGTTTGGTATCACACACTCTAAACAGAAACTCCATGTTCAGCTTTTTATATTGCGTGTCCCATTATCCGTTGATTGTTTGATATCCAATCAAATTTGCCGTACCCGTAACATCAAAAGTTCAGTGAAATCACGTATACGTCCTGGCGCTCCGTTCTCCGCTGTTGCGCTGGTCCTCTGTCCATCGCTCGTTTGCACTTCAAAGCATTCTCCGTTCATTTTCCCGTCGGCCGATCGTCCCGTTTCTCCGTGTCCGTCAGATCGTCAAGCAATGAACTTTACGAACACCTGTATCCTATTTTCATATCTGTGTCGGTCAATGCTCTTTTATTCGTCCTCCTCTCAGAATGAAGTACACGATTGTTAACCCTTCTCCTTCCTTGTATTTTAATATGTAAGTTATCAAGGAATCATTAAACTGCAGTTTTTTCTGTGACAGACAGTCACAATTTTTTGGACATGTTATGAGAAGAAATGGATTGGAGAACTTAGTGACAACTGGCAAGATCGAAGAGAACAGACCAAGAGGAAGACCGAGAGGAAAATACCTGGATGGCTTGGCCACCTGGCATGGACGAGACAGGAACACTGAGCTGATCCACGACTCTGGTGATCGAGTGAAATGGCGAGTCATGACCACCCACGCTTTTCGACATGGCACTATATATATATATATATATATATATATATATATATATATATATATATATATATATATATATATATATATATATATATATATATATATATATATATATATATATATATATATATATGAGGAACGTGTAATCAAAAACAAGAAGTTGATTGCAGATACTTCAGCACTAAACTCATATACAAACATAGATAACGCAAACGCTTCATCAGAAACAGGAACTTGACTTTAGACACCTCATCCCTCAACGTCTGCACAAACACACATTAGACGAAAGTTTCATCACAAAACGGGAAAAGTGCAGAAAAACATGAAATACCAAATTATGTGTTCCTGTAGCAACAACTTCAATGTCACTCAGGATAAGGTCAGGAAAAGGATCAGCAGCGTGCACTGCTTTGAATATTTTCTCTGTGAACTCTGGGTCTCCGGTTCTATCCTCGTAAAATCTGCCATGTAACAGTTGGTTGTTGACTACCCACTGTGAGACTCTGATGAATAAATGAGAACACACTCAGCGCTCATGATGATAGTTTGTGCATTCAAACAATTGATGTGTAGCATAATCAGAAAACGTTAATAAATAAATTAATAAGTAATGATAAGTACTTTTAAATACATGTGAGTAGTAAGTTTTCAATCCCGAGTTAAAGGTGGCGGATTTTAATGTGGAATTCACCGCAAACAAAGGAATCCTGAGGTTTCACGTGACATCAGGGTGATTCCATAGTGGGTGTATGGGTGCATTTATGAATTACATATACAGACATATAATTGTTTTTGCAAGTAGAAGGTAAGTAAGTGCTATTGTGTAATGCATTTATTGAAATACAGAATCCTATAAATTAAATCTGTTGCCGATCACTTTATGTTAAGTGTGTGGTGGACTTTTAGACCGATCTTGTGCTACTCGTCTTATCTTGCGTATGTCCAATCTGTCTGTGCTCATCTTTGATGTATCTGATGGTCAGTTTGCAAAGACAATGACATGCCATTTTCGGTTGATCTTGCTGCAAACACACTTGTCGAGCGACCACGAAATAAATCCCGATATCCCTATTCTGAAAATCGCCCATCCCATCAGATCTAAGTATGCGCTAAAAATAACTACGCGGTTTGATTGTGGTGAATTAAAAATGAAGTACCAAAGGCGATTTTGTGAAAGTGATTTGGGCATCCAGAACGATCAAGGCTAAAATTGGTACTAGAAAGTTTCCTGGGAAGTAAAGGCGGACGATGATATCCACCACATGACTCATCGAGTGCGGATTGGTTGATAAACGTTGGTAATAACGGCCTATACCTAATATTCCCCAGGAGTATAAAGGACACATCACTATTTATTGTGTATAAGTAGTACATAAATTTCATACTTTACAACTAAAGATCTTCACAATGGACGGCCATCCATATAAATAAGTAAAGGATACTTGTACACAAATAGAGGTGTATTGTGTATATATAAATAAGTAAAGGGTGCTTGTACACAACTCGAGGTGTATTGTGTATATATAAATAAGTAAAGGGTGCTTGTACACACCTCGAGGTCTATTGAGTATATATAAATAAGTAAAGGATACTTGTACACAACTCGAGGTCTATTGAATATATATAAATAAGTAAAGGATGACTGTACTCAACTCGAGGTCTATTGAGTATATATAAATAAGTAAAGGATACTTGTACACAACTCGAGGTGTATGGAGTATGTGGTTCTAGCCCCACATGTGTGATACAACAACCGGCACTAAATATGTGATATGGCCAACATCACACTGACCGCATTTGCTGCCCATACAATATCCTGGTATCCATTTTAGGCGGGGTCAACCTGGGAGCCGGGGCCAATAAAACAAAAATGCCCGGCCGTCCATGTAGATGTGCACTATGTCTGGAGAAATCTGGTTGACTTAACTGGGTAACTTGCCCCAGGCCTGTGGCACAGACACATGAAAATGTCTTATCTTTAACATACGTGCAATGTGTTGTACGTTACAAAGTACACGCTGAGGTCAAGGACACTGTAGAGCACAGAGCTCGGAATGTTATGAGCACAGTCCGACATGGGTGCGACTCTTGGACTCGTCGCTTGCCAAAAGTGAGTGAAAGATTGGCCACATATTCCTCTCAGGCCTACAACAGTGAGTGAAAGATTGACCACTTATTCCTCCCAGGCCTACAACATTTTGTGGCTTTTTCACATCACAAACCCATAACAGGAAACTGCTCCAGGACAATTTGGAATGTATTGTTTAAAACGGCACTGAGTATCGCGCTCTCATCAATGCATATATAATCATCATCCTCGTCATCATCATCATCATCATCATCATCATCATCATCATCATCATCATCATCATCATCATCATCATCATCATCATCATCATCATCGTTATCACCATCATCATTATCATTATCTTTATCATCATCATAATTATCATCATCATTATCACCATAATCATTATCACCATCATCATTATCACCATCATCGCTATCACCATCATCATTACCACCATCATCATTATCACCATCATCTTTATCACTATAACCATAATCTCGATCATCATTGTCACCATCATTATCATCACCATCATATTATTACCATCACTGTGTTCACCATCACCATTATCACCATCATTATTACCACCATCACCATCATCACCATCATCATTGCCAGGATGTAAACCAGGAGATTCCTCTCAAGGTTTTCACCTGTGCTACGGAGTTTCGTGCACCTGTGCGAATCAATCCTGAGTGTTTTTCCCAGCATGTTAAGGTTACTGTGTAGTGTGTGTGTGTGTGTTTTTTTTTCCTTCATCATTGTAGACCAGCGTTTGTGCCCCGTACAAACGGTAAACAAACCAGTGACTAGACGAGGTCCACGGTGTAAACGACATCGGAGACGGGCCGGAGCCAGGCGTTACCGGCGAAAATGCGACTGTCTAGGCCTCAAGAATACGCGTATTCTATATTAGAATTGTGCCAGCACAAAACAACAAGGCCCCATTTTAGAAAACCTGGCATACAGAAACGATATAGTAGCGCTTCAGGTGACGAGACTGGGCGGTAATACACTCCACATAGCAGGTTTCAAATGTTATTACAACAGGAGACACTTGGGAATGGTCATTACGATTCGAGACACCATTGTGGCTTCAGTGCTGGACATGTCTAGGTGGGATAATGACGAGATACAAATAAAGGCTGTTAGAGTTAAATCCGGTCTACCATTCGTGTTGGTTAATCTTTATGCTTGTAAGGTAAGTGTGGATTCCCAGAGATAGCAATGTCTGAGTGACATATTATATAATGAGAGGAATGTCATTTTCTGTGGCGATTTCAACGCCAAAGGCAAATCATGGGGTAACATTTCTTCCAATATACATAGGGAGGGGCTCAAAGCGGCACTTGAAAACCAATGACCTTGTTTGTATCAACAGTGGCTGTCACCAGGGCAGAAAGTCGTCCAGGTGATGAGGGCAATGTTATTGACTTGGCGCTTGTTTCTCCTCAATACAGTATGTAGATGGAGTTCCTAGGGCACCATGGCAGCGACCACCAGCCTTGCAGCATATTGGTGGAGAACAGCAGAACCAGGCATCACAAGTCAACAGTCAAGACCTTCAAGTATGACAGTTCAGGGCAATATGTGGTGAGTAAAATAAGGCGCGACAAGCGCAGGAATCATCACGGCAGGAAAACAAGTTGCGAGCAGCCACCTTGGTGGAATTGTGAGGCGGAGAAGGCCTGGATGGATAAGCGTGGTGCTGTAAGGAAATGGAAAAAAGTCAAGAAGAACAAAGTTGCCCATCCTAGTTTTATCGTGCACTTAGAAAGAGAGACGGACGCAAAAGTTAACTATTTCAAAAACACTGGTTGAAATAATTAAAAGTGAAAAAATGGGCAGAGCTGTGTCAAAGAATAAGCACAGACAAGTCACTTAAAGTTTTCTGACGGCTACATAAAAGTATGAATGGGGTAGTCAAGAATAAGAGTGTTCCTGACTTCCAAAGGGCCGACCTTATCTGGCAGAGGTATGAAGAGAATAAGGGCAAAGCCCTTTTTGAGCGCTATCACCAGACAGGCATGAGAGGCCGAAAATTTGCCAAGGTGGTCACCTCAGATAGATGTAAGGCCCAGAATATTGC
This sequence comes from Cepaea nemoralis, assembly GCA_014155875.1. Lineage (NCBI taxonomy): Eukaryota > Metazoa > Mollusca > Gastropoda > Stylommatophora > Helicidae > Cepaea > Cepaea nemoralis. Next base: position 26,566 of record JACEFZ010001723.1, read on the forward strand.
AGCTGAAGACACAGTGAAAGTGAAGGAGATCAGGGCTGTGCTTCGACGAACACAAAACAGCGCACCCGGGCCAGATGCTATAATGTATGGCGACATCAATGTGTACCGACAACGAGCTAGAGGAACTAGCAGATATGTACAACAACAACATAGGGAGTGCTAGCATCAAGCAAGAGTGGTTACACAGCTATCTGATTCCCTTGCCGAAGCCTGACAAAGACCACACAAAATTCAATTCAGGGATATCGGGTAATAACCATGCAAAATACAATAGGCAAGCTACTGGAGAAGTTAATTGCTAGGAAAATATCAAGTCAGCTAGAGAGGCGAATTTGTTTCACACCTACCCTTGGAGGGTACCGTTCAAACAGAGAAACCTGGACCAACGCAGCAGTTTTTGCCCATGATGTCTATGAAGGCTTCCACTCAGGCATTGAAACATGTGCTGCGGTGATTGATCTTGAGAATGCGTACAACAGAGTACTATTGGATGTCTTAATGTTTCAGCTTCTTGAACTCAAGATAAGTTCACTCCTCCTTAGTTGGATCGCCGTAGCCCTCTTCTAACGGAAAGTAGTTTTTATATATGGCGTCTGGGCTTCTGAACCAATAATAATATATCCGGGCCTCAACAGGGATCACCATTATCTCCGGTGCTGTTCAACGCCTACACTGTGAGAATTAACGACAAGAAGAGCAGAGGCCGGAAGGGGGGAGGAGGAGACATTGTCATATGCTGACTATGTGTTAGTGTATCGTCAGGGTAATGATAGAGATCGGGTTGCTGTGGATCTACAAACAGAACTAAATCGCAAAAACACTTGGTGTGTGGAATCTGGGGCAATGGTAAACACAACGAAGGCAACAGTGACATGGCTCTTTTTGAATAACCATATTGTCAACATCCCAACACCAACTGTAAATCTGTTTTCAGCGACGGTGGAAAGAACGCAGGCAATGAACTACCTGGGGATACGTTTTTATGCTTATCATGAGCACATAGACAAGGTGATAACAAAGGCCAAGCGAGGTTTGGCTGCTATGCGGGTTATGGAGGCGGCAAACTGTGAGCAATCTATGTTTCCTTTAAAGTGGATCCTTTCTGTTTTGGAGTATGTGATAGCGATCCTGACTATCTGCCGTAAGCAGATAGAAATGATGGAAAGAATACAGAACGAAGCTATGCTTATTATTCATGAATGTACAAGAAATACAACATGCAGGGCGATGCACTACCTTCTTAATTTTTCAACCATTGGGGATAGAATACATATTTGCAGAGCCCGTGCCTACCTCAGAGTCGACGCAAACACACAACATCCATTGCACAGTGAAATTAAAAAGGTAAATGGCAGCAGGTTAAAAAGAGGAAAGTCTAGCATGGGTCACGCCGACGGCGATCTTCAACAGGGGTGTTCACATGGTGACTTAGAACCTGTGGGTACAAATACCAACATATTTCCGTACATCCTTTTCATTTGCATCCAACTAGACAGAAAATGCAGACTATAAAATCTGGCTGCTGTGGCGGTGGATGTACAGTATTTGATTTTCGAGAATTCTTTGGAGGGTGATGTTGTCATTTACACAGATGGGTCGGTCGTTCGACGAGTGAGAAGTTCATGGGCTTTTACAGCTCAGGCCGGAGGGAGAATTGTGAAGGAAGATTCTGGTGCTTTTGCTTTGACCACAAGTAGCCTGACTATGGAAGTCACAGCAGTAAGTAAAGCAATAACATGGCTCGAGACATAGACATTCACAAGGGCATGTTTCCTTAGTGACCCAATGAGCATGCTAAAGAGGATAGAGATGGGGTGGATCCGAATAGAATGGTTGCTGTTTCTGGAGCGGTCTCGGCTGGCAAAGATTAGTTTCATTTTCGTGCCAGGCCATGTCGGTGTACAAGGAAATGTGCAGGCTGACAAGCTTGCAGGTAAGGCTACTGTGGAAGGCGGACGAGCCATGGACAAGGCTGACATTCTGAATGCTCTACGAGAAGTAAGTCGTTAGCGAGAACCATGTGATGACTATAAAATCTACAATCATGGTTAGACTGCGAGAACAGAAAATTAAAAGAGGTGTGGCCAAACAAGAACATTACGCGGGAAGCCAAAGAAGATTAATAAACCAACACAGAACTGGTGTCATCAGTCGCTACACGCTGCGGGATTTACTCAGGAGGGGATCCGAGCACTTATGGACGAATGTTTCGATGTGTAATGATGATGACCTGTCGAATAACTAACACTTAGTCAGATATGACTAAGCTAAAGTATGACAGTAGAGGATACTTATTTCTTTCTGTTGGCTCGGAATGTTGGACGGCGCTCTCAAAACCGACACCCCACACTGTGCGAAAGGCTTCGTGGGAGGGAAGGGAAGCGCAATTGGGAAGATACAAGCCCTTTCCTGGTGCGAGCAAATGCTCATAAAGACTAAATGTCTTGACTTTGTCGGCAACTGATCTATGATCGAAGCTCCGATAGGCGGACAGATAAAGCACTGCTTTGCTGACCCGATAGCTTTTGCAGCTTGTCTTGTCCCAAACGTATTGGTGTTACCTTTCCTCTGGAGTAAACTAGGCAGGCCGAGAGAGAGAGAGAGAGAGAGAGAGAGAGAGAGAGAGAGAGAGAGAGAGAGAGAGAGAGAGAGAGAGAGAGAGAGAGAGAGAGAGAGAGAGAGAGAGAGAGAGAGAGAGAGAGAGAGAGAGAGAGAGAGAGAGAGAGAGAGAGAGAGAGAGAGAGAGAGGAATTATGCTGCTGTGGGTAACACATGGTCTTTACAATTTAGCCAAGGCTTTGTGCTATGGAGATGTTGTCATCCCTTTATTGTGAAGCACAATGCAACAAACTATCATCTGTCAAAACGGCAAGGTGCCAGTAGTATACACATGCACACCCATAATGATTTCTGGACTATGAAGATGTTAACTTTTACTATTTTCATTAACAACATGAGGGATAATAACACACTGTGTCTACTTAAAACGAAAGAAAGAAAGAAAGAAGGCAAACAGACAGAAAGAAAGAAAGCAAGAGAGAAAGAAAGAAAGAAAGAAAGAAGTATATATGAGGTGCAGATTATATATATACTGTTAGAAATACGATGTAAGACACTTCTCGTGAAACACAATTGCAATGTTTAAAGTAAGGCAAGCAAATGTAAAACATGCCATTGAAAATGACTTACTTTCCCTTGGTGACGTTAGTTAGGTAATTGATGCGTATATTAACGGCATCCTTCAGTTCTTGGGTATTTAAATTTGAAACCCATGCGGGTTCGGATGCCGGAACAGCTGAGAATAATGACTCGGCGCGTACCTTCAAACTGAAAATGTGACCCAACGACAGATCAATGAACATGCTGAGCAAACAAAAGCACAAGTAGCAATGTTTAATTGACTAATTAGGGATCTTCTCAGTCTATGCATCTGTTTAATCAAAAGATGCATTAATAATATAAGCTATAATGATACATCCGAGAAAAAAAAACTCCGGATGAACGAAGAAGAAGAAGCTATAATGATATAATTACGCAGCTGCCGGGGCGGGGTAGTGACTAGTGTCATTACCTGCCGGCCCGGTTTTCGTGCGTTTAAATCCTCCTACAGGCTCGATTTTTTCAGTGACAAGGGCTTCAATGTGCCCCATTATATTTTCTGGGAAGTAAAGACAGTCGGTGTGATATTGTTCACATCATCCACCTAGTGCTGATACAAATAAAGTCCGTGCGATATTGTTCACATCATCCACCGAGTGCTGATACAAATAAAGTCGGCGTGATATTTTTCACAACATCCACCGAGTGCTGACACAAATAAATTGGGTGTGATATTGTCCACATCATCCACCGAGTGCTGATGCAAGTAAAGTTGGTGTGATATTGTTCACATCATCCACCAAGTGCTGATACAAATAAAGTTTGTGTGATATTGTTCACATCATCCACCGAGTGCTGATACAAATAAAGTTTGTGTGATATTGTTCACATCATCCACCGAGTGCTGATACAAATAAAGTCTGTGTGATATTTCTCACATCATCCACCGAGTGCTGATACACATAAAGTTTGTGTGATATTGTTCACATCATCCACCGAGTGCTGATACAAATAAAGTCCGTGTGATATTGTCCACATCATCCACCGAGTGCTGATACAAATAAAGTTTGTGTGATATTGTTCACATCATCCACCGAGTGCTTATACAAATAAAGTCTGTGTGAAATTGTTCACATCATCCACCGAGTGCTGATACAAATAAAGTCTGTGTGAAATTGTTCACATCATCCACCGAGTGCTGATACAAATAAAGTCTGTGTGAAATTGTTCACATCATCCACCGAGTGCTGATACAAATAAAGTCCGTGTGATATTGCTCACATCATCCACCGAGTGCTGATATAAATAAAGTCCGTGTGATATTGTTCACATCATCCACCGAGTGCTGATACAAATAAAGTCCGTGTGATATTGTTCACATCATCCACCGAGTGCTGATACAAATAAAGTCGTGTGATATTGTTCACATCATCCACCGAGTGCTGATACAAATAAAGTCCGTGTGATATTGTTCACATCATCCACCGAGTGCTGATACAAATAAAGTCCGTGTGATATTGTTCACATCATCCACCGAGTGCGGATACAAATAAAGTCCGTGTGATATTGTTCACATCATCCACCGAGTGCTGATACAAATAAAGTCCGTGTGATATTGTTCACATCATCCACCGAGTGCGGATACAAATAAGGGACTAGCATCGTGTACTCAATACGTCTCATGGCGGGAAAAGGTGTCCTTCACTTTATGGTATCACATGAAAGTAACACAGGTTGAAATCTTTAACTCTGCAAACAAGAAAACAAAGAAGTCTGCAATATGAAATAAGCGAATAAAACCAGTTAATAAATAGCGAATATATTAGCTCGTTCAGCTTCAAGCAACTATCGCTCAGTAATTGGCTTTTAACTTTGAATCTCGCCCGAAAGACGTTGTCTTACATTTTACGATTGTTCAGAACTTCGTAGCTTCCGGGTACGAGGGGCGATGGAAACGTTAGTATGAATGAGTTAAGGCACTAACCTGAAAACTGGTGTGAACTTTAGTCCTTTTCTATATATACATCCCTCAAGGAGATGTTCCTCTTCTATCTTTTCTTCACTGAAAAGTTGCCATGATGGCAGAACAATATTGTCTGGGATAGGAATCACGTCGCCAGTTCATTTATCAAGTCCTGTTTGTAGGAGAAACGACGACCACGAAAATGATTTTTCATGTTTGGAAACAGGAAGAAGTCATTCCGTGCGAAGTCCGGTGGATACGATGGATAGGGCATAATGCTGTGTGAGGTCATTGGCGCTACGAGATGCATAAACAGGTGTATTGTACCACGTCTTTTGCGCTTGATTTCTTCTCGAAACTTCTAGATAACGCTTTGGTATTACGTGGGGTTGATAGTACGTCCAAGGGGAAGGTAGTGGGTGTGTATTACCCCACGGAAGTCTCACAAGACAATGAGCATGACCTTTCTCGCAGAGAATACATCTTTATCTACTTTGGTGATGGCTAAGAGAAACGCTTCTTTTGATTGCTGTGGTTGTTTAATTCATAGATGTGCACCCAACATTCGCAAGCAACAAGCAATCTATGTAAGAAAACTCATCTTTGTCAGCATGACAATTTTCTAACACCTTTGCCGCTGCTTCTGATGGATACTCCATTTGGAACGGATTGGAACCGAGTGATGTGGCTCATGCAGTGTTCGTATCGTCAGTTAGTATTAATAGAATTCTATATGATTTTGACATCAAATTCCTGCAAGAAAATAACTTCCTGACGATCGTTGATCCCAGTTAGAAATGTTACATGAATCCTACCGTATCCCATCTTTGCTACCTGGCAATAAGCGTGAAAGCTGAGATACATCATCGTAGACTCCATACACATGTTTATGAATCTGAGAACGTGAGACTGCTTTGTTTTTTCATGGTTGTATGTGACTAGGCATAGCGTATTCTTAACATGTATACATACATGAAACTCCCTAGACTGAGAATACAAATAACGTAACTTAATGGATCTTATAAAGAAATGACGTCTGATGTCTAGTAGCTGATGAGTTTAGTTGTTAGGTAAGATTTTGGTGGAACGCTACCAACAATCGTCAAAGCTACCACAGCTCTTGGGTGGCTGTCCAGTCATCCTGGCGATATAATTGTTTCGGACCCTCAGTCTATTCTTTGGGATGACCGACTTTACTGCAACATGTTTTATCCAGTCTAGTTCGGTCTCTCCTCACAGAGCAGCTAACAGCCTTCAAAGAGGGTCGCACAGAACCAAATTCCGTAGCTCCGGCATCAACCCTTAGGGGTCTCATTAAATACTGCAATCGAGAACCTAATGATGATGTCCGAAAACGAATCCAGACGCTTAATCTCTTTGACATGAAGAATCTCAAGATCTTCTTCAGGATGTCCGTTTCTAATATATACATATAGCATGGATGGTTGTTGTAAGGATATGTTTCACATCAATAAAACTTGAATTAGGTACACCGTCCTGATCATGCATGGATTCATGCCACTGAGAGAGCTGATGTTCTGGCACCAAGTGCACCCACTGAATGCTCAACGAGCAGTTATTACTTGCCACATACAATGCACTGCTGCAGTTAGACATGAGTCTGGTGAATCGACGCGTCTCTATTTTGTAATCTGCCACCTCGTGTGTCAGTAGCAGAATTAATCAGACATCGGGACAATGAAGGCGCATTCATGATCAGTAAGTAATAGTAATTATCCGTGTATTTATAGATTTCCATCCCATCCATGAGACTGAGAACTGAATGTTATATATCAATTGATGTGGGACCATTGGCACCATACCGTCTTGACAGACGACAGTTTGTTACATTGTGCCATAAAAAAGGCATAATGACTGCAACCCATGGCGGTAGCGAATGTTACTGATCAGGCCAATTTGTTTGTAGATGTTTGTCCACAATGGATGCATGTAAACACACCGCCCTTTTCACCACCCCACACCATCTTACGTCTCACGTTCTCAGTGTGTGACCTATCTGCAATCATTTTATGTGTCTTTATTTCATTTCTGACATTTACCCTCCATGCAACACGTTTCTGTGGAGACTTGTTCCCAATGTGCATTATCAATATCTGTATCAATCCTGTCCCGCTTACACACATCTTCGTATCGTAATAGAGGCCAACCCTGAGATCACTTACCCATCTGTAACTCACCAAAGAAGATGTCCTTTAGTATTCTACCATTATCCATCCTCCTAACGTGTTTTATCCATGTAAGTTTATGAAGACTGAGCATAGAACAAACCGTCACACAACCTGATCTTTCCAATACTTCAGTATTTGTGATTTTTCTTGCTACTTAATACCAAGTATTTTTCGCAGACACCACATATGACACCTGTTTAAACGTTCCTCTTGGTGTGAGTAAGCTTCACTGTCATAAAGAAGAATACTAATGACACAGGTTTGATAGACAAGAATTTTTGTTTTGACAGTAAGCTTCCTGATCTCACAGACTCTTTTTGTTGTGACATATGCAAAATACCACCCAACTACAACTTTATAATAATCGAGAACCTTAAATTCCCAGGCGACATATTAGTTTAGTCCATCTCACCACGTAATGATTTTCCTACCCTCACGGAGTGTTGTTTTTAAGAGAACGCCCCTAAACTAAAAAGTAGACTAAACAATGGCGTGATCAATTAATAAGTGTCTATTTATTTTATCCCATATAGTTGAGGAGGAATGCAATTAACGACGTGGGAGAAAATATTTTAATTCGGTATAACTTAGATACAGAATATTGATTTATGTCAGCTGAAAGATGAGACCCTGAGTACAAGTTGTGATTTCAGTTGGATTAACTACAGGGAAATTCTGAACCCCTTGATCCCTGGATACAGTGTGGTTTAACACTCATGGTAACACCCCTTGTATTAGTTATAACTATCTTGAAGAAAATTCGAACTCTTCAGTGCAGTACTTCTCTATATATGTTAGACTAGGGGTTAGTGATTTAGTCTCACTAAGTGAAATACTCTGAATAGACAGACAGACAGACAGACAGACAGACAGACAGACAGACAGACAGACAGATATTAATTTATTTGCATGTCCTTCACAGGACGTAGCAGTCAACCCCAGCGTTTTTGGCTGGTATATATAAATCGAGAAAGAATTTATATATATATATATATATATATATATATATATATATATATATATATATATATATATATATATATATATATATATATATATATAAACTCTCTTGCTTTTAAGGTATCTAGGTTTATCTCCCTTTGCTTAGTCTACATTAAACGAGATACCATTTTCATTAAGTAGTAATATAAGACTTCAGTGTCTTCTTTGCTTATTCTACAATTGATGAGAAAATCCACCGAGATATTTTTCTTCACTATTATTTATAATCTCCTTTCATATATCACAATGTGCACGATCTTCTATAATTATACTTATTATGTGTAAAATGAGCATGTTGTGATTTTATGAGTCCATATACTTTGGGATTTGATTATTACCAGGACTTTGTGACAATATTATTCTTATTTGGAGCAGCCCAGTAAACTAGGCATGTAGGCCGTTGAATATAGAATGCTTGAGATTCTCAGTGCTTGAATAGGATAGGACATGTCTTATCAGACATGAGATGTTGACTACATGTATCCTATATCTAGGTGTGCATATTCATCACATCAAATCAAAAGACCCACATTACGCAACAGACCAGGATCTGGCTAACCACACCTAATAAGTAATACAGTCCATAACTTTCTTATGAGAGAGGGTACATGGTTCATGTCTTGTTTAACGATTAGGTGGTGGTTTATGGTGTGTTCAAACGAGGTATTTCAGTATCATGAATATTGAAACCATCAGTACATGTGGAGAGACTTCACCTTTCTACTGCAGTGAAGAGTGAACGAACGAACGAACAGATTTTATTTTCAAAAGGTAACAAATTGGGCACGCAGGCCCGTCTTACATTCGGCCCTTCCAATCACTCATCTTTCTTTCATCAACAGTGCATAGGAAAAAACATTGTCACATGAATTTTGTAAACATAAACAATGCATATTACTATGTTATGAGACACATCCACCATCCACCCACACATCCCCCATTCACTCCAACTCCCCACCTAACCAAACCACACACATAACCCACACACACACACACACACATACATGCCCCCACGCATCCACCACATCCCTACACCTACACATCTCCCCACCCACACACACCTCTCACCCATCACACATCCCATCCACCCACACCCCAAGCACACATACATTCCCCAACCCACACATCCCCCACCGACACACATCCACCCACCTACACACATCCCCACCCACTCACATATCATCTACCCGTCCATTACCCACCAACAATCACTCACCCACATATCCTCCTCCACCCACACACCTCCAACCACCCAGCCAAACACACATTCCTCAGCCACACATCCCCCACGCACACACACATCTCCCTGTCAACTCACATATTCCGCACCTACCCACACACAAATTCCGCATCCACCCACATAATCTCCCATCTCTCCCATCCCTCTCACAGATCACGAGCCCACCCCTACAAACATCCCCCACCATATCCTAACCTACACACACTCACCCACCCACATATCCCCTACCAACCCACACATCCTCTACCCACACATCCCCCAACCAAACATCCCTTAACCACACACCCTTACTCATATACAATCACCCACCCACACATCCTCTACCCAACCACACATCCTCCACCCACCCACCCCCCAGCCACAAATCCCTTAACCACACACCCCTACCCATATACACACACATCCCCACCCACGCACAATCTCCCCACCCAAACACACTTCCCTCACACACATCCCCACCCACCAACACATCCCTCATTTACAAACACACACCTCCCATCCACGCACACACAACCCACACACACGTCCATAACCCATACACTCATCCCCTCACACATCCCTCACCCACTCATCAAAACATACATCTCCTATCTACCCACCCACACTCACACACCCCAACCACCCATCTAAACACACATCCCCCACCCTCACACACATCCTTCACCCACCCGCACACCCAGCCACACCCCCACCCACCCACACACACACATCCTTTATCCACACCCATCTTCCCTCCCACACAACACCACAAACACACACATCCCAAAGACACATATCTCACCCACATACGCACACATATCCCCACACATCTTCTACCCTTCCACACATCCGCCAACTACAATCACCCTCACTACCCACACATACATCCTCCATCCAGCCACACACACACCCACCCACCCACCCAGACGTAACCCCCATCCACACACACACATCCCAAAATCTATCACCCACACCCATCGCGCACCCCTTCCCCACCCACAGGTAGGTAGGTAATTATGTAGGTAGGTAGGTAGGTAGATAGATAGATAGATAGGTAGATAGATAGATAGATAGATAGATAGATAGATAGATAGATAGATAGATAGATAGATAGATAGATAGATAGATAGATAGATAGATAGATAGATAGATAGATAGATTGATAGATATTCAGATTCATCGGCCATTGACAACTCAGATCAACTGTACCATCCAGAAAATGAGCTGAGTAAAAAACAAATAACCTCAACTCATCAGTCACCAACAATGTTTACCAGCAAATCATCATCGTCAAGTGCCCTGCCAGATGGCGTAGGCGTTCATGGTTCTCCACAAATGTTGGTCATTGGTGTTCTGGATCAACTCTGCTGATGATATTCCTCCATGCCACTGTCTCAATCCATCCAGCATAATTTCTCTTGGTCTGCCTCTGCCTCTCTTCCCCTCGATCTCTCCAGTTGTCACGATGTTCTCCATTGCCCCTCTTCTCATCACATGACCAAAGAAAGCTGTTTGTCTCTTTCTTATTGTTATATGTAGTGTTCTAGTTTCATTAGTCCCTTTCGGGCAATCGCTGTTGGTTACTCTGGCAGTCCAAGGAGTTCGCAACATTTGTCTCAAAACCACATCTCTGTTGCGTATAATTTCTTCTTAATTTGTTCAATTACATTCAAAGATTCACTGCCATATTGCAAAACTTGTTCTATATAGCATTTCAGCACTCTCTGTCTTACATTCATTGGCAGTGACTTATTGCATAAGATACTCTTTTTGCCTGCCCTATTCTGCTCTTAATCTCTGTTGTACTTCTTCCATCTGATGTTATGAACGCTCATAAGTATTAAAATTATCCACTTAGTTAAGAATTTTCCTTCTATTTCTGTGTCAAATTTTTGTTTCACATTTTTTATCATCATTGTTGCCGTTTTCTTGATATTCAAGGCGAGTCCTTTCTTTGCACTCTCTGTTACTGCAATGTCCAACAATTGTTGTAGGTCTGTTGCATTAAATCAAACCAGCAAATAGATTATCTAAAGAAACGAAGACAGTCAACTACATTCGGTAAGCCAAAGGCAAGACCCGGCAGTGGAATCTTTAAGAAATTGAACATTATTTACATTCTTTGTCTTAGAATCAGTAGTGTTAATTATTATGTTTATGTTGTGATGCCCATTGTTCATATCACCTCTATCATCCAATATAATCTTATGAATTTTACAAGATGAAGTTAGTGAATTATGTGGCATAATTTTGTGTTTGTAATCGTGTTAAGTAACAAAGTCATAATTCTACATCACGTAAGAACAGATCAAGAGAGCTGTGTGGCTGGGATACTACTCGTCTACATCTTACAAGATTGAGCGTTTTCCTATTAGAGTGCAGTGCCTTTCCTGTGCCCTCTTGACCTTCTACTAGAAAGCCTTAACTGATACCTTAGTGGGATCCTACAAGATGTGTATGATCCAGTACTAGGGAGTCTTGCGAGCCATTTCTGGTTTTCAATTAGTAGTCGGCAAAACGATTTGGGGATATTTATCTCCCATCTCAAGTTAATATACAAGGGTAAATTAATAAGTATGTCACAAATGGCTGTAGAAAAATAACTAAATAGGATAACAACTTGAAACTAGTTTATTTTTATACATACATCGTCCCTTTATTTGTCAACATAATTTCCACTAACATTGATGCACTTATTCAATCGTTTCATCAGTCCTCCCAAACAGGCTGCATAGAACTGTGTGCTCTGTTTTCTAAACCACGTTTTCACTTCACATTCAACTTTGGCGTCATTCACGAAATGTCTCCCGCCAAGGTGGGATATCAGTGGACTTAGCCCCCTATCGATTTCCCGTAAAGCAGTACATAGTTGAGTAGATAAGTAAGTCACACAGTTATGTGGTATGGCAGGTAAATGAAAACAAGGCACGCAATTTTCTGCAGCCGGTTTGGGAATACTGATAAAACGATGCGATAAGTGCATCAATTTTGGTGGAAATTATGTTGAGAAATAAAGGGGGCAATTCATGTACCAAAAAAAAAAAAAAAACTGGTTTCAAGTTGTTATCATAGTTAGTTATTTTTCTACAGCCATTTTTGACTACTTATTAACTTACTCTCGTACCACATCTGTTCATTGTTGTTCTGACTTACCATCTCTGATGTTGATTTGCTGATCTAGGGATAATTTGCTATTTACCTCTGATCCTAAATATGTAAAATGGTCTACCATCTTCAGTTCGGCGTCGTAAATAAAGATTGATGGTACCCCATGTGCACCTTGCGACACACTCTGCGTCTTCACTTTGCTAATTGTTAAACCAAATTCAGAAAAAGCACTGGAGAATGCAGATAGTAGATATTGTAATTCTTCCTCAGACAGGGTCGTAATTGAAGCATTATCTGCAAGCAGCAACTCTCTGAACAGCACTCTCCTAATTTTGGTCTTGGCCTTCAGTCTCTGAGAATTGTAGCGGCCGCTATTGGAGCGTGAATGAATGTATATACCACTATCCTGATCACGAAAGGCATATTTCAGTAGAAGTGAAAAGTATATTCCAAAGAGGGTAGGGGCAAGTACACAGCCTTGCTTCACTCCACTCTTGATTTAAAATTCTTCTGACGCTGCACCATCAAACTTGATTATATCCTTCATGCCTGCGTGGAACAATTCCACAATGGATAAAAGAGTTGGTGGGCAGCCAATCTTCTTGAACAGACCCTCACGACTAACCAAATCAATTGCCTTTGTGAGGTCGATGAAAGCAATAAACAGTGGTTGATTCTGTTCACCGCATTTTTCTTACATTTGTCGCAATGAAAATACCATATTAATGGTAAGATCGGTTCCGTCGAAATCCACACTGTGATTTGGGGTATACTTGATCTCGCAGGACATGAAATCTGCGCAGAACAATTCTGGCAAATACTTTCCCAACAATACACAGAAGTGAGATACCCCTACAATTATTACAGTCACCCCGATCCCCTTATTCTTGTACAGTGGAATGATGCTTGAAACTTTGAAATTCTGTGAGACTTATCTCTATTAGCTGCTGGACCTGTAGAGTGAGTGTGTCTTGCCCACTCCTGATAACCTCTATTGGAATCCCATCCTTCCCTGGAGTCTTGCCAGATGCAAGTTCATTTATAGCACACTTAAATTCTGTTAAGGTGGGAAGTGTGTCCAGGTGGTCAGGCGTTGGCAGGGCCTATATGACGTTGAGGTCATTATCCGCTAGCTTGGTCTCACTTGAGTAAAGCTCCAAGTAGTGCTCTACTCATCTATCCATCTGCTGTTTCTTATCATTGATGATTTCTCCAGTCAAGGTTTTCAGGGGTGCACTTTGTTTGGTCATTGGACCACAGGCTTTTTTATCCCTTCGTACATGCTTCTTATGTTTCCCTTATCACTTGCATTTTGAATGTACTCGCATAACTTGATCCAATAGCCAATTGCACACCGCCTGGCAGCCTCTTTCACATCCTTCATAGCTTGCTTCATCTCACATAGAGTGTTTCGCATTGTTCTTTTCTTGTTTCTTAAGCGAGCTATCTTCTTTTTATCAATCAAAGGCTGCAGTGTCTGGCTGATGTGTTATCAATTTAGATAATCAATCAAGCAATAAACAAGACATTAACAGTCATACCCATTGCTGTTAAGCTCATCTGTGGCAGTAACAGATATGGAATGGTCTGGGTCACTCTGAGGAAATACAATGGTGACATTGATACAATATTAATCTCGTTTAAAGATCCGCATAGAATATTCGATTGTATAATGATATATGCATATATCTGTATTCTTAAGTAAACTAGGCAGGCATATAAAGGGATCATGCTGCAAGGGCAGCACATGGTTTATATATATATCGCCTGACGCAACACATGATGATAGTGGTATCACCAATATCGGCGTCCCTTGCAGTGCCCCAGTGTAAGATGAGAAGCTGCTCTGGAAACGTTGATAAATAAGAGTGCCCGACAGTTTTCTGATCTCTCCGACTGTAACAATCGTGACCTAGGGTGTGATTATTAGTTAGTTAGTATTTCCTCTTGAGACTAAGGCGGCGCATAGGGCAGAAGTTATGACTCTCCATGTCTGGCGGTTTGCTGCTACCTGTTGTAGATCCTAGATGTTCACTTGGCCGTTGAATGAGCCTTCTCTGATGATGGTTCTACGCAGGGTCTCTCTTGATCTTCCCCGTTTTCTTTTCCCTACTGGTGACCATACGAGGGCTTGGTTTGGGAGTCCTGTCTTGTCCATTCTGAGTACATGGCCGATGTAGTTCCAACGGCGTCTTCTTATGAAATTGGATACCGTATCTTGCTTAGTATCTTGTCTTATTTGCGTATTGGTTCTGAAATCTGTCCAGTGGAGGTTTAGAATTCTTCTAAGACATTTGTTCTCAAAATTGTCTAATTTTTTTTTTTTAAATCTAAGGCTACCGTTGATGTCCAACTCTCACATCAATACGTTAGCACTGGAATCACACAAGAGTTGAAGATTTTAAGTTTCGTATGTTTGCTGAGTGCCTTTGACTTCCAGATGTTTGACAGTTTATTTAAGGCACCAGATGCCTGTACAATTTTAGATACTATTTCTGGTGTTGAGTCCCCTGTAGATGTCATTTTGCTTCCTAGGTATGTGAAGCTGTTGACTTTTTCAAGAACATGGTTGTTTAATTTGGTGTCGTCTGAACTGTTGGCAAGATCAAAAGTTTTTGTTTTTGCGGTGTTAATTTGGAGACCAATTCGTTTTGAAACATTTTGGAGTTGGTTTATTTTCTCTTGGGCATCTGAGTGTGTTGAGCTTAAAAGCACTATGTCGTCGGCAAAATCCAGGTCTTCTAGAATTTTGTCAACCCAATGGGTACCCCTATTTGTGTTGTTTGTGCATTTGCGCATGACCCAAATCGATAGCTATTCCAAAGAGCATCGGTGACAAGACACAACCCTGGAGCGATTATGCTCAAATTATAAAGGAAGGCTTGAACCAGCCCTCCTTGGCCACTGGACCAGAGCAGGGAGTCACCAATGCTTTTAGATTTAACCAAGACTGGCTTGTGTGGTCCACAGCGCAGTTGATGGGGTACACAAGCCCCGAAAGGACCGAGGAATCCATGAAAACTGTGATTGGCGATGTGTAAGCCCGCTCTAACCCTTGGCCATGGTTGTTGTTTTTAGGGCAAACTTGAACCCCTGCTCTGGTTAATGTCATTTGTAGGCCACTCACACCCCCGTTCATATATCTGTTTATATCACTGATTATGCCACTATATCTTTGCTGCTAGGGTTATAGTTCTGTTATTTGTTATATTATGGCTCTATGCTGTACCCGATCTCAGTCAGCCCATGTGATGTGTGGGTACTGAGGGTACCCTTTAGACTCAACTGAACATGGTTGAGGTCTCACTATCATTTAGAGACAGCCCCTGTAACTGCTAGGCAGCAGTTATCTCTAACTGTGGGATTTCAGATTCCCATATCTGTAGGTATCGACTGCCCATGAGTCCATGGATCGGATCAATAGAGGGTCCATACCTGTTGTCATCATTATTTTTCGCAATGAGGCTTCTTGTTGCCATGTTCTTGCTGGTTTGTGAAAATGGGTTCCTGGTCATGTTCATAGCCATGTTGGGCGGCAGTGAGTGATATCCACTGTGGGAACGTAGGTTCCCATATCTGTAG
The DNA here is from genome assembly GCA_014155875.1 of Cepaea nemoralis. NCBI lineage: Eukaryota > Metazoa > Mollusca > Gastropoda > Stylommatophora > Helicidae > Cepaea > Cepaea nemoralis. The sequence goes on from JACEFZ010001723.1 coordinate 42,728, forward strand.
ACATTTGTTGTGTGATATGTCTGGATATCTGCTTGTCCCTGGATCATGCAAGTCTGTCAATAAAAGTCTAATTTTGTTGTTCTTTATTTGTTTTGTTTAGTTTATAGTTTGTTGTGCAAACTCATTGATCCTGTTACAGTCCAACAGTGTTATCTTTTGTCTGGGGTATAGGCTACAACAGTATATTCCCCACCTGAAGAGCTCCTGGAATTTTCTATCTAACTCTATACCCTTTTTCTTGTTAACTGAGGAGAATGTATAAAGTGCTCTTTCTCTCTTTCTTCTCATTATCCTTTCCTTCTCTGACGCACTAAAAGTCAGTGTTGCGCTTCTTCGTCTTTGAGCACTTAAGTATAGGAAACTAAGTCTTCATATCCTTGATATTCTCAACCTGTTAAATATAGCTATAACTCCATCCCTGGTCCTCGCCACGGGTTGTAGTTTTTATGCCATTTTTGAATCACAATATAACTATCGTCTGTCAAGATGGCAAAGGTGCCAATAAAGAATATGCGATACTTCAAACACGTTTATTTACATTAATTTACACATAGATACATTAGTATAGACTTTGTTTTATCGTTGTGTGGGTTGTGGAATTGGTGACCCCCATCCAACCCTGGCAAGTATTACTGGAAACTAATAACGCCTGCAAGCTGAGGAAGTTAACGTACTGACTACTTGAACACGAGTAGCTGAGTAACATCAGTGACGAAACCAGTTCTGGTAACATCAAGAAAAGTGTAGGTTAGAGTAACAGCCGAAACAAATATGAGTTATTGTAACAACAGTAATAGTGTAGGTTAGAGTAACACTGTGGCAACATGAATTATGGTAGCACTAAGAATAAAGAACCTTTAAGATAACAGCTGTGGCAACATGAGTCATAGTAACACAAAGAATAGAGTACGTTTTAGAGTAACAGCTGTGACAACATACTTATAGTAACACTAAGAACAGAGCACTTTTAGGTAACACCTGTGGCAACATAAGTTATGGTAACATTAAGAGTATTGTATTTCTTAGAGTAACAACTGTGACAAAGTGAGTTCTGGCAACAACAGGAATAATGCATGTTAGAGTAACAGCTGTGACAAAATGAGTTAGTAGTAGCTCCAGGAGTAATGCAGGTTTGAATAACAGATGCGTGAAAATGATTTAAGTAACAGCAGAAATGGGTTACAGTAACAGCTTTGATAACATAAGCTGTAATAACACTAGAATGTTAAAAATAATAGTAATACCAGTGACAAAAAGGCTTACAGCAGCACCAGAAAAAATGTTAATTAATGTAACTTAAGAAAATAAGTTTGACGGGAATAATGTAGGTTAGAGTGACGTTTGAGTCACACAAGGAATAATGTTGGTTAGAGTGACGCTTGAGTCACACCAGGAATAATGTGGGTTAGAGTTACGTTTGCGTCACACCAGGAATGATGTGGTTTAGAGTGACATCTGATTAACACCAGGAATAATGTAGGTTAGAGTGACGTTTGGGTCACACCAGGAATAATGTAGGTTAGAGTGACGTTTGGGTCACACCAGGAATAATGTAGGTTAGAGGGACGTTTGAGTCACACCAGAAATAATGTAGACTAGAGTGACGATTGAATCACACCAGGAATAATGTTGGTTAGAGTGCCTTTGAGTCACACCAGGAATAATATAGGTTAGAGAGACGTTTGAGACACACCAGGAATAATGTAGGTTTAGAATGACGTTTGAGTCACACCAGGAATACTATATGTTAGAGTGACGTTTGAGTCACACCAGGAATAATGTAGGTTTAGAATGACGTTTGAGTCACACCAGGAATAATGTAGGTTTAGAATGACGTTTGAGACACACCAGGAATAATTTAGGTTTAGAATGACGTTTGAGACACACCAGGAATAATGTAGGTTTAGAATGACGTTTGAGTCACACCAGGAATAATGTAGGTTTAGAATGACGTTTGAGACACACCAGGAATAATTTAGGTTTAGAATGACGTTTGAGACACACCAGGAATAATGTAGGTTTAGAATGACGTTTGAGACACACCAGGAATAATGTAGGTTTAGAATGACGTTTGAGTCATACTAGGAATATTATATGTTAGAGTGATGTTTGAGTCACACCAGGAATAATGTAGCTTAGACTGATGCTTGGGTCACATAGAGATTTAATGTAGGTTAGAATGACATTAATGTGAGCGGTAAGAGATGACTTACTAGCCAGGTTGGTTCAGCTCCTACGTCTAAAATCAATCTAATATTGTAATGATAACATAGGGAGCCGCCGTTGCGTAGTGGATTGACACTAGCCTGCCGTCCTGACAGCCTGGGGTTCGGCCTTCATTGGGGTGGATTCGAATGTTTAAACTGATCTGTGCAAAAGTGGGATCAGGACATGTCTTTGGAAGTAATGGCGGCCAGCGTGATACCGAAAAGATCACCAATGTCTGTAGATTGGTATATAAAAATATGTCTAGAAAATATGCCCAATATGCCCAATATGCCTGATGCCTTATAGCGTGTAAAGGGGCCTTTACTTTTTATTTTTGTAATGATGACGTCATGCAACATCACATGAGAATGCAGCTATTGAATACATATCTTGGGAACGTTATTCCGGTCAACAAATGCCCGCAGAAGTCGGATGTGACGGCCTAACGGCGCAAGAATGCAGCTCTGCTGTAACAGACACAACGCAATCACGTCAGAAAAAAAGAATCTTTCCGGATGAACGCAGAAGAAGAAGAAGAAGAAGGAGAAGAAGAAGAAGAAGAAGAATACATATAAAGAATCGTTGTTTAGTGAGGCGTTAGTATTAGGCGGTTCCTGTCCCGTATGTGCAAGCAGAAAGAATTCTGGGTAAATTTGAAATTACAGTGGAGATAACAGATGTTCCACTTTCAAACAATACCTGTGACTATGTGTTTTAACTGATTCAGGTTAAGTGTTATTCGTTTATTCACTTAATATGATATATCACTCTGAACTATGCACCTGACGAGATGCAACGAAATATGCAAGGCAATAAATCGTGCAACATATTGTTTGAGGCTTCTGTGTTTAGAATACTTGTCTGTCTAAAAGTCAGATATGTGTGCCAATTGCGAATGTATTGTTTTCTACGCCTTCAAATAACTCAGATAACAGCAGATAAAATTGTCCCATGTAGTGTTTCCAGATATGAAACTGAATGCAGTGGAGATACGGACTGTAGTAGACAGGTAAAGTGGCGAGACAAATATTTGCAGCCGTTGAGTTGTAACACTATGTTTTTTGTTTGTTTACCAGGCTTCCTTGATTGCGGTACCACTGATAGTCTGACACTGTTGCCGAGTTGAACCAGTTATACACAATATCCCGGTACTGCTGATAATCTGTGTGAACAATGTAGTCACTTCTCAACCCTGTCCCAAAGCCGAATAGATGGCGAGTGTGGTCTACCTGAAAAAGAAATTATATTTGATATAATCGAAACATGAGTGTTTACTATACATCTTGCTACTGTTAATAGTCATGTTCAATTACTTGAAACCTGTTCTGATCTTGTTAGTTAGTTAGTTAGTCGCGGTTCCAACCTCACGGCAACGGGTCGTCACCATTATGTTCCGTTCCTGTGCCAGTGAATATCATACAAAATGCTCCTCACTGCCCAATGTGAACAATGGAATAGACAGGAGTATCGGCAAGCCAACATCCCGCACAAGAACACTGTGCATAACGCCGTCGCCAGAATGCCAACACAAAAATCCTCCACGAGAAATACAGTTCATTGTCGATGGAAACGGCAGTCACCAGAAAGACTTAATTGACCCGGGTTTTATCCCATATGGCTCGATCTCTTTTCGAAGGGCAACCCGCCGAAAGCGCCGCACAAAGCAAGAACTCCGTAGCTCCAGCGACGACTCCCAGGAGTCTCCTGAAAATGCACCCGTGAACCGAAAAAGCAAACCAGTCAATCCAGCAACAGCCGGCCACCATCGTTCCGAACTTGCAGTTCACGCTACAAACTGCGAACAGATGTAAAAGCATTCCACGCGAAATTCACAGCTCACAGTTTCGCGTCACGCACTCACTCAGTAGCAGAGCGACGGAACCATAGTTTCTTTAGTCGCCTCTTACGACGTGCATGGTAGGCAACAGTGTTACTATTCTTTGCTCCTCGTGAGGGCCCCGGCAACACACGGTTCTTGATCTTGTTAAAGAATGTAAATGTGTGCCTGCAGTTCATAAACACTACACATTTATCACTGGTGTGAAGTTCTGCAAGACTGCAAATGCTTGACATTCTTAAAGTATGTAACAATGTGTCAGAAATCTTACAGAATGTAAATATCTGCAAGAAATTCTAAAAGACTGTAAATATTTGCCTGAAGATCTTAAAGAACGTAAACTGTTGCTTGAACTTCCTAGAGACTAAAGATTTGCTTGAAGTTGTTTTCAGATTGCAAATATGAGCCTTAAGTTCTTACATAATGTAATTGTTCGCAAGAAATTTTTAAAAATTTTAAATATTTGTCTGACGTTCTTGCAGATTGTAAATATCTGTCTGAACCTAATTAAGGGGAGTAAGCCTGAAGTTGTTAGATAATCTTTCTCATAAAAATAGTTATAACTAGAGCAATGACCTCTCTCTCTCTCTCTCTCTCTCTCTCTCTCTCTCTCTCTCTCTCTCTCTCTCTCTCTCTCTCTCTCTCTCTCTCTCTCTCTTTCTCTCTCTCTCTCCCCCTCTCTCTCTATCTCTCTCTCTCTTTCTCTCTCTCTCTCTTTCTCTCTCTCTCTTTCTCTCTGTCTCTCTGTCTCTCTCTCTCTTTCTCTCTCTTCTCCTTTTTATCCACCATAGGAGCTAAGTCCCCAATCAATACATTCCAAGTTCATCGTTTGCTACAAGGTCCTTAAGGGTCTAACAATCGTGCAAGTGTACATACATTTAGATATGAAAAATGACAAAAAGAGACCATAATATATCAATATGACCTTAAAATAAAACCAATAAACAGAAGAAATATATTTTTGTTTTGTTAAAAAATTTTGTTGTTTACCCCTCAACTATGAAGATGAAAACCAAACAATAAACTAGACCTCTATTATAGTATTGTACCTTAATGTAAGGCTACACAATATTTCAATGAATAAAAATATAATTCTATTTTGCTAGCCATATAATATTTACACGCCAGTTGGAACCAGGGGAAAGATATAGATAATAGTACCTAGCTTATATTTAAGTTGTCACCGACAATCTAAGAATAATTGCCACCAATGACATTACATTTTGAAGTTTAAAAAATGATCAGGTATTGTAAGTCAGCAAGGTATTTATAATGGGAGAAAGTTCTGTCAACATAACAGGAAATAATTGGGACATGTTTCAAACATGTGAAATATTTACTACACAGTTAGGGATCGTCTTCCTCGAATATCGCCTATTTACAACTATAAAAATAAAGATAAGCACCCTCTTCCCGGCTTTAAAGGTGCATTGAGTAGATAGTGTTAGACCCATATTTTTAACGATCAATAGATAATCGGTTTGTGATGTGATCAGTATCACGCCCATCGCCTTTACACTCCAAGCCATGTCTTGGTACCCATTGTTTCATCGATCTGGGAGCCCAGGCAACATTCAAAACTCCGTTGTAGTTTCTTCGTGCAATAATTGTGGACAAATTAAGCTTCGCCTTTCTTCATCTATATGTTGAGTTGAGTTGACAAGAACTGACATCACCGCACTCAAAACATTCCCATACGCGCTCCGTCTACTCGTTCAGCAGCCAGCGTAGAGTATACATCATCTATATAAAAACTTACCCATCCATAGTTCATCGTAGCGCGCGCGCGCATACACACACACACACACAGACTGTGAGAGAGAACTAACGAACGAACAATCTTTATTTTCAAAGGGTAACAAATTGGGCACGCAGGCCCGTCTTACATTCGGCCCTTCCAATCACTCATCTTTCTTTCATCAACAGTGCATAGGAAAAAACAATGTCACATGAATTTTGTAAACATAAACAATGCATATTACTATGTTATGAGACACATCCACCACCAAGCCACACATCCCCCATTCACTCCAACTCCCCCACCCAACCCCACACATAATCCACACACACATACATTCCCCCACCCATCCACCACATCCCTACACATACACATCTCCCCACCCACGTACACCTCTCACCCACCATACATCCCATCCACCCACACCCCAGGCACACATACATTCCCCAACCCACACATCCCCCACCCACACACATCCACCCACCTACACACATCCCCCAACCCACTCACATATCCTCTTCACGTCTCATTACCCAAAAACAATCACTCACCCACATATCCTCCTCCACCCACACACCTCCAACCATCCAGCCAAACACACAATCCTAGGCCACACATCCCCCACGCACACATACACATCTCCCCGTCAACTCACATATATCGCACCTACCCACACACAAATTCCGTACCCACCCATATAATCTCCCATCTCCCCCAGCCCACTCACAGATCCCGAGCCCACCCCTACAAACATCCCCCACCATCTCCTAACCTACACACACTCACACACCCACATATCCACAAAGCAAGAACTCCGTAGCTCCAGCGACGACTCCCAGGAGTCTCCTGAAAATGCACCCGTGAACCGAAAAAGCAAACCAGTCAATCCAGCAACAGCCGGCCACCATCGTTCCGAACTTGCAGTTCACGCTACAAACTGCGAACAGATGTAAAAGCATTCCACGCGAAATTCACAGCTCACAGTTTCGCGTCACGCACTCACTCAGTAGCAGAGCGACGGAACCATAGTTTCCTTAGTCGCCTTTTACGACGTGCATGGTAGGCAACAGTGTTACTATTCTTTGCTCCTCGTGAGGGCCCCGGCAACACACGGTTCTTGATCTTGTTAAAGAATGTAAATGTGTGCCTGCAGTTCATAAACACTAAACATTTATCACTGGTGTGAAGTTCTGCAAGACTGCAAATGCTTGACATTCTTAAAGTATGTAACAATGTGTCAGAAATCTTACAGAATGTAAATATCTGCAAGAAATTCTAAAAGACTGTAAATATTTGCCTGAAGATCTTAAAGAACGTAAACTGTTGCTTGAACTTCCTAGAGACTAAAGATTTGCTTGAAGTTGTTTTCAGATTGCAAATATGAGCCTTAAGTTCTTACATAATGTAATTGTTCGCAAGAAATTTTTAAAAATTTTAAATATTTGTCTGACGTTCTTGCAGATTGTAAATATCTGTCTGAACCTAATTAAGGGGAGTAAGCCTGAAGTTGTTAGATAATCTTTCTCATAAAAATAGTTATAACTAGAGCAATGACCTCTCTCTCTCTCTCTCTCTCTCTCTCTCTCTCTCTCTCTCTCTCTCTCTCTCTCTCTCTCTCTCTTTCTCTCTCTCTCTCCCCCTCTCTCTCTATCTCTCTCTCTCTTTCTCTCTCTCTCTTTCTCTCTCTCTCTCTGTCTCTCTCTCTCTTTCTCTCTCTTCTCCTTTTTATCCACCATAGGAGCTAAGTCCCCCAATCAATACATTCCAAGTTCATCGTTTGCTACAAGGTCCTTAAGGGTCTAACAATCGTGCAAGTGTACATACATTTAGATATGAAAAATGACAAAAAGAGACCATAATATATCAATATGACCTTAAAATAAAACCAATAAACAGAATAAATATATTTTTGTTTTGTTAAAAAATTTTGTTGTTTACCCCTCAACTATGAAGATGAAAACCAAACAATAAACTAGACCTCTATTATAGTATTGTACCTTAATGTAAGGCTACACAATATTTCAATGAATAAAAATATAATTCTATTTTGCTAGCCATATAATATTTACACGCCAGTTGGAACCAGGGGAAAGATATAGATAATAGTACCTAGCTTATATTTAAGTTGTCACCGACAATCTAAGAATAATTGCCACCAATGACATTACATTTGAAGTTTAAAAATGATCAGGTATTGTAAGTCAGCAAGGTATTTATAATGGGAGAAAGTTCTGTCAACATAACAGGAAATAATTGGGACATGTTTCAAACATGTGAAATATTTACTACACAGTTAGGGATCGTCTTCCTCGAATATCGCCTATTTACAACTATAAAAATAAAGATAAGCACCCTCTTCCCGGCTTTAAAGGTGCATTGAGTAGATAGTGTTAGACCCATATTTTTAACGATCAATAGATAATCGGTTTGTGATGTGATCAGTATCACGCCCATCGCCTTTACACTCCAAGCCATGTCTTGGTACCCATTGTTTCATCGATCTGGGAGCCCAGGCAACATTCAAAACTCCGTTGTAGTTTCTTCGTGCAATAATTGTGGACAAATTAAGCTTCGCCTTTCTTCATCTATATGTTGAGTTGAGTTGACAAGAACTGACATCACCGCACTCAAAACATTCCCATACGCGCTCCGTCTACTCGTTCAGCAGCCAGCGTAGAGTATACATCATCTATATAAAAACTTACCCATCCATAGTTCATCGTAGCGCGCGCGCGCATACACACACACACACACAGACTGTGAGAGAGAACTAACGAACGAACAATCTTTATTTTCAAAGGGTAACAAATTGGGCACGCAGGCCCGTCTTACATTCGGCCCTTCCAATCACTCATCTTTCTTTCATCAACAGTGCATAGGAAAAAACAATGTCACATGAATTTTGTAAACATAAACAATGCATATTACTATGTTATGAGACACATCCACCACCAAGCCACACATCCCCCATTCACTCCAACTCCCCCACCCAACCCCACACATAATCCACACACACATACATTCCCCCACCCATCCACCACATCCCTACACATACACATCTCCCCACCCACGTACACCTCTCACCCACCATACATCCCATCCACCCACACCCCAGGCACACATACATTCCCCAACCCACACATCCCCCACCCACACACATCCACCCACCTACACACATCCCCCAACCCACTCACATATCCTCTTCACGTCTCATTACCCAAAAACAATCACTCACCCACATATCCTCCTCCACCCACACACCTCCAACCATCCAGCCAAACACACAATCCTAGGCCACACATCCCCCACGCACACATACACATCTCCCCGTCAACTCACATATATCGCACCTACCCACACACAAATTCCGTACCCACCCATATAATCTCCCATCTCCCCCAGCCCACTCACAGATCCCGAGCCCACCCCTACAAACATCCCCCACCATCTCCTAACCTACACACACTCACACACCCACATATCCTCTACCTACCCAGACATCCTCTACCCACCCATCCCCCAACCAAACATCCCTTAACCACACATCCTTACTCATATACAATCACCCACCCACACATCCTCTACCCAACCACACATCCTCTACCCACCCATCCCCCAGCTACACATCCCTTAACCACACACCCCTAACCATATACACACACATCCCCACCCACGCACAATCTCCCCACCAATACACACATCCCTCACACACATCCCCACCCACTAACACATCCCCAATTCACAAACACACACCTCCCATCCACGCACACACAACCCACACACACATCCCCAACCTATACACTTATCCCCTCACACATCCCTAGACACACGTACTTATCCCTCAACCACTAACACTGAAAAAACCCTC
>JACEFZ010001724.1:0-95993 GCA_014155875.1 Cepaea nemoralis
TCCACGGTAGTTTTAAACATTTTTCCACGGTAGTTTTAAACATTTTTTCAGGGCTGTCAGGCAAATATTACTACTACTACAATATGCCACTGTTGCTACTATAGTCCATTTATTTTTGTCTGCCCCATGTCAGGGTCTTAAACTTGGCTCGCTAACCTAACACATGTGAGACAGTACAAGTACAACGTGATTTGACGTAAGACTCAACGACACACCGTTCAATGGATTTATTTACAGATCATATACAGTACAATGATCACAACAATATATACTTGATACTTCATACACTTACATCCACAATACAGCTCACAAGTCTATAAAATTCCATATCTCAGTAACCAGCAGAGAGAAAATGATGAGATTTAGCATATAACCTTATCATGATGTCCACCCAACTAAAAAATTTTTGTTCTGGAGATTGTACAGCAGATTTCAAAGTTTGTTTATATGCGGTATATAATTTACGGGACAGAGATGAAGTGCACATTATTAGAAGTATTACATCTTCACGAGGAAACATGAGCGTTCAATAGTAAATTTTCACGTTTTTCACGGGATTGGCCTTACGAAAAGAGCCTTGAGAAGTGAAACGGGGAGTGTTCAGTGGTGTCGCAGTATCTTCAGAGGTGTGTCATTAATGTGGGTCCTTTCATATAAGGCTTCACGTTTAGAAAGTACAAGGGAGGTAGAAATATCATTTGCGAGCAACCGCATTTAGGAGCCACGAGAAGCAGATACCTACGTGAAATAAGGGAAATGCGCAAATAAAATTATGACATAGTGTATTTGGATGAAACCTGGATCAATGCGCACCACACAAGTGAAAAGGAATGGCAATCAGTGGACGGAAAGATAACGCGATATGTGCCCAGTAGTAAAGGACAGCGTTTCGTCATAGCCCATGCTGGTAGTACTCAAAATGGTTTACTACAGAATGCTGGACTCGTGTTCGTATCAAAGCATACAGACAATAGGGATTATCATAATGAGATGAATGGCAATGTATTTAGCGATTGGCTCGAGAATACAGTGCTTCTATCCCTAGATAGACCGTCTTGTCTAATTATGGACAATGCATCATATCACAATGTAGTTGCCCAAGAAGACAAAATACCTACGGCATTGATGCATGACAAGGCAGACGTGGTTGCGGCCTTGTGGGAGCACGTGTACACCTCGGAGGAGCAAATGGATCACCATAGTCTGGCAAGAATGAGGCAGCGAGGAGTGACGAGGGGATCTGGCCGAGGCTCGACGCTCAGAGGAAAGGCGAGACGGACATATAATCAGGTTGCTACTGGAATTATTGGTGTTGGAACTCTTCGCTGGCTGCTGAGGATGGGGACGGAGCGCTTATGGGAATGACCCGAATGCTGTGATGTCGGTTTCTAAATCAATCAATCAATCAATCTATTCAAATTGTCTGACGTCAAGATACTAACTCAGACCGCGCTATTAAAAATTGATAAAAGTTGCTGGAAAAAATGTGAGGACCATGTGTTGAAAGAGGAAGATGACTATTGGAGAAAGGATGGATTGAATTTTATGCAACCGATAGCAGTCATCAACCTACTGGAATCGTCCGACACCGATTAAGGTCTGGGCAGATCGCAGACATTAATCCACATGCACACCTACTGGGATATTTTGCTCCACATATTCAGAAGAATTGCAGGCCCTAAACATTACAGCATCAGCACAATGTCAATGGCAACAGTTTGTATTCCACAGTGATGAATTTTCAATTCCGCAAGCCCTCAGTGACAAACAACTGGTATTGAAAAAAAACAAAACAAACACACTAAACGCATTGAATACCAACAGAAGAGTAATATTGCGGTGGAAACTGACATATTGTGGCATAACAAGAAACGTGAGAGCAAACACGTTGTCAAATTAGGGGACAACACACGTGCATACGAATCAATCTATAAACTTCAATGAAAAGAGGACCAACATCTTGGTCGTTAAGAAGAAAGCCCACTACAGAGACACTGACAACTATTTTCATAGTGCAAAACAGGTAATCATGTTCCGTCTCTGAACAGTAAACAGCAGAGTAGACAATCTTTCACGAAGACTCAAAGCGGGTCTGTCACCCATGTGTACGTGTGAACAAACTACACAGACAGCTGAACAGATCCTTAAAAATGGACACATGATGACTAAATTGCGGTATCATTTCTGGTCACTCCATACGCACATTAACGCACAGCTATTTGGAAGCTTTCACGAACTCAATATAAAAAGCTAAATGCATTCTAGTAACATGAATACTTGTGTACAATTATTAACCAGCAGCTGAAGAAACAAGAAGGAAATGAAAAATAAGGTAAGAAATATATTCCTTCTACTTTCCTGTCAATTTACACATTATTTACCCCATGCCTCTGTAAATTCTCTGTCTTTACTAATATTACACATTGCACCCCTCTCGGGAGTCTCCGTGGTGAAGTGGTCAAGCCGTCTGACTCGGGCTCCGAAGGTTGTATGTTCGATTCCTTCATTTCACGAGTGCATTTTTTCGGAGACTCCCGAGGGTCGTCGCTGGAGCTACGGAGTTCGTGCTTTGTGCGACGCTTTCCGCCCTGCGGAAAGAGACTGAGCCATATGGGATAAAAACCCGGTGCAATGCAGTCGACCCTGTCGACTTTTAAGCTACTTTTTTTATTGCACCCACTCCCATACGAATCTGGCTACGCCTTGTACTTGTGTCCTTACCAGAAATAACGTGGTTTACTGTAAGACTAGTTTGTTAGCGTGAATTCACTACATTTTCCCCAAAACATCAAAGAAATGTCGCCGCTTTCGATGATTTAAGTTGCTTTTGGACCTATCAAAGACATATTCCTTGGGTGGGGGTAAATATAAGACGGCAGGAAAAATTTCATAACGATGCAACAGACAGTTTTCAAAATAATTGATCGTGAATGACGGCATTAATTTCCGGACAGACTATAATACAACTGCCATTTCTGCTAATTCTTAAACAAGTGAATCGGTACAAATATCTCGGAACAGTCATAACATCTGATGGGAGATGCCTTGAAGAGATTGGAACAAGAATTGCCATGGCGAAGGTAGCCTTTTGTAAGATGAAAAACATACTGACCAATAAAAAGATAGTCAATTGAAACGAGAAAAAGAGTGTTGAAGTGCTACATAGAACCTGTACTTTTATATGGATGTGAGGCGTGGACAATGAGCAGACAAGCTGAAAAACATCTGATGGCTGTGGAGATGTGAGTTTCTGAGGAAAATGCAAAGAATACCATGGACAGATAGAAAAACCAATGAACAAGTCCTTCAAGAAACAAATGAAGATCGTAAACTGATTAGAGACATTAGAATGTAGACAGTCAAAATTTTGTTGGCATGTTATGAGAAGAAATTAATTGGAGAACTTGGTGACAACTGGCAAGATCGAAGGGAACAGACCAAGGTAGAAGACCAAGAATTAAATACCTGGATGGCTTGGCCACAGTGGCATGGTCGAGACAGAAACACGGAGCTGATCCACGACTCTGGTGATCGAGTGAGATGGCAGAACATGACCGCCCACGCTTATCAGCATGGCACATAAGTGAATGAATGAATAAATGAATAGGGTAGCAGCAGTAGTAGAAGCAGTAGCGGCAGCAATAGAATATCAGTAGCAGTAACAATGATTATTAGCAGTAATAGTAGTTTTAAGTAACAGCAGTGGTGGTTGTGTAGTAATAGTAGTCAGTAGTAGTAATAGTAGTCAGTAGTAGTAGCAGCAGCAGCAGTAGTAGTAGTGGCGGTTGTGTAGTAATAGTAGTAGCAAAACTAGTATAGCAATAGTGCAGTAATAATACTAATAGGAATAGGGGTAGCTGCAGGAACAACAGTTGTGGTAGTTGAAGTGGTAGTTGTAGTAATTAAAGTTATGAGTATCAATATATATTAATATTATGACTTTATTATAAGAAGTAGCTAGCAATTAGTAATTAGTTTTTGTTTTTTTTTCATTTTAAAAATTTCATGTTCCTAATTCTGCACGCTCTTCGTCTACAACTGAATCACTGTCAGATGCTTGGGTTCATTATAAAAAAAATTTTCTCTGAAGAGTGCCCACCACATGTCTAACATCTTAATCTTTTAAAATTATTCATATTCTGTTGTAATATTAATTAAATAAACTAAATTCTCCATAGGTACACTATACACTGAAAGGATCTGCTTTCTCACATGACTAACTAATCTAATACTAATAAATATCAATATCTTCATCTTTCATTTTAAAAGTTATTCATATTTTGTTATTTATTTAAATTAATTTATAATTAAAATTAAAAGTACAACTTTCTGACTGACACTGACAACTGACATCTCCATAGAGTTTGTCATCAAATAGAGTAGGGTAGGCCAAAATATAAATTATTAATTAAGTAAATTAGAAAATTTTATTCGTACTTACCTTTAATGTTGACAATGTCTGTCAGTATTTAATTAATGTGAATTTTTCCAGCGTACACATCGTCGTTGTGACGACTCCGGCGCCATTTGTAAACCACGGTGTCTCCGGTCATGGTAGTTAGGTGGCGAGCTGTCAGTGCGGGTCCAGATTGAGTGTCGTCTTTGTGCTCTACAAATATTACCACTGTGATTGACTGATTGGTGACTTAGAACAACATGAAATATAAATGCAAATTCAAACACTATACATGAATATCTCCTCATCTCATCTTGTTCCTCTTGTGCGTTGCGGTATCGAGGTGAAGCATAAACAGCTGGAGAGTGCCCGCTTATGGGTTACATATATCGAGATTCCCATGGCCTTATTCCCATACTACAGTCAGGTCTTAGTCAGATATGACTGAGCTACCGTATGACAGTAGACGGTACTACCTGCTTTCTGTCAGCGCCGAATGTTGGGCCGCGCTTACCAAACCCGACACCCTACATTGTGCCAACGGCTTCGGGCGGAAGAGCGCAATTGGGAGGGTACTACTACTAGCTTTATCCTGGTGCGAGGAAATGCAACCCAAAGACAAAATAAGTCATGGCAGGGCAGACCAGGCCCTAAGCCTTGGTTGGCGGCTGGTCTAGGATCGAAGCTCCGACAGGCGGACAGTTAGAGCATTGCTTTGCTGATCCGGCAGCTTCTGCAGCTTGTCTTGTTCCAGATTATAGGTGTTAACTTTCCTCTGGAGTGAACTAGGCAGGCCGAGAGAGGGATCATGTTGCATGGGCAACACATGGTTTCTTTATTTTAGCCCAGGCTTTGTGCTATGGAGAGGCAATAACTCCATCCCTGGTCTTAACCGGTCTCGGAATCAAAGCGAGAGGCAACTGTTACGGGTTATAAGTCCTTGTCAGTTGGCGTAGACATGGGGCGCCACGCGTTGCCTCTGACGGTGGGAGACACCTACAGGTGTCACTGATCAGCTACCGCCCGCCTCAAGCTGGGCATCCCCCAGCCAATTGGGTGCTGATCCGCCACAGCCTGCCTGCTTCAATGGGTGCTTGTGGCTAGGACAAAATCTGAATCACAGGCTGTAAAATCAATGCACCAGGTACTAATAAAAAGAATAGTACCTCAAGCTACGGCTTGCAACCTGGAACGTGAGAACCATGTGTCCAGGATTTTCCACTGACTTGACAAATATTGACGATGTGAGAAAAACGGCTGTGATTGATGCTGAACTCAATCGTCTTAACATTGATATTGCAGGCCTGCAAGAGACTCGCCTCGCTGAGGAAGGGTCACTCAGGGAAAATAATTACACCTTTTATTGGAAGGGAAGAGGGCAGGCAGAAAAAGGCAACATGGTGTGGGCTTTGCAGTGAAGAATTCGCTGCTGGGAATGATTGATATCCCAGCTGGAGGTAATGAAAGATTATTATCACTGCGCTTGGTAACCTCTTGTGGATTTGCCACCATTCTCACTGCATATGCACCGACACTCGCTTCCTCTGATGATGTGAAGGATACCTTCTATGAGCAGCTAGACTCTGCGATCAAGGCAGTTCCAAAATCCGACTACATTTATATGCTCGGTGATTCCAATGCTCGTGTGGGCAAGGACTCGAGTTCATGGCCAGTGTCTCTTGGGAAATACAATATCGGTCGCATGAATGAAAATGGGCAAAGACTGCTGGAGCATTGCACTAGAAATGACCTATGTATTACAAATTCCTTTTTTAAAACAAAAGAGCTGCATAAGGTCACATGGAAACATCCAAGATCCGGCCATTGGCATCAGCTGGACTTCATTATCACACGGAGACAACATCTGAACCATACATCATTAACTCGAAGTTACCACAGTGCTGACTGTGATACAGATCATTCTTTGGTTGTTGCAAGGGTTAGACTGAGACCAAAGAGAATCTACACAGCTAAACACAAGTCTAGTCCCAGGATTAATATTACTAACACTCACGATCCTGGAAAGTGCTTTGAATTTCAACAGCAACTTGAAGACGCTTTCAATGATCCATCCATCATGTGCCATGCTGGTAAGCGTGGGCGGTCATGTTCTGCCATCTCACTCGATCACCAGAGTCGTGGATCAGCTCCGTGTTTCTGTCTCGACCATGCCACAAGGCCAAGCCATCCAGGTACTTGCTTCTAGGTCTTCCCCTTGGTCTGTTCCCCTCGATCTTACCAGTCGTCACTAAGTTCTCCAATCCATGTCTTCTCATAACATGCCCAAAAAATTTTGACTGTCTACGTCTAATTTCTCTAATCAATTTACGATCTTCATTTGTTTCTTGAAGAACTTTTTCATTGGTCTTTCTGGCTGTCCATGGTATTCTTTGCATTTTCCTCAGAAACCACATCTCTACAGCCATCAGATGTTTTTCAGCCTGACTGCTCATTGTCCACGCTTCACATCCATATAAAAGTACAGGTTCTATGTAGCATCTCAACACTCTTTTTCTCGTTTCAATTGACATCTTTTTATTGGTCAGTATGTTTTTCATCTTGCTAAAGGCTACTTTTGCCATGGCGATTCTTGTTCTAATCTCTTCAAGGCATCTTCCATCAGATGTTATTACTGTTCCGAGATAATTGTACCTATTCACTTGTTGAAGAATATTCCCATTTACTTGTATATTACATTGTGGTATTTCGTTCTTCCTAGTGACGACCATAATCTGTGTCTTTTTACAATTTAATTCTAACCCTAGTTGTTCACTGTGTGTAACAATCGCATCTACTAAATTTTGCAGGTCCTGTTCATTGTCTGCAATCAAGACTGTATCATCTGCATATCTAATGTTATTGATGCATCGTCCCCCAATGTTGATTCCTTCCATATCTTCAATATTTCTGAAAATACGTTCACTGTACAGGGAAAACAGATCTGGAGACATTACACATCCCTGTCTCACACCTCTCTTAATAGGTTGATATTGGCTTACTTCATTATCAACTCTTATGGCAGCTTGTTGTTTCCAATATATGTTTTTTACAAGTCTAAGATCTTTTCCATCAATTAGTAGATCTTCAAGCATCCTTATCATGTTGACATGTCGCACTTTATCAAAAGCCTTTGTGTAGTCAATAAAGCAAAGGTGTAGATCTTTGTTTACTTCTATAGAACGTTCGATTATGGTTCTCAGTATATACACAGCATTTACTGTACCCTTGCCTTCTACAAACCCACATTGTTCTTCTCCTATTTCAGGTTGTATTTTCCTCCTAACTCTTTGCATGATAATTCTTAGCAAAATCTTCGTGATGTGACTCATTATACTAATTGTTCGATGTTGATCACATTCCAAGGCTCCTGATTTCTTTGGGATTGCAATAAATACAGAATTACATAACTCCTGAGGTATATTTCCAGTATCATATATTGTATTAAGCAGACTGGTAACTTTATCTACTCCATATTCTTCTAAAGCATTAATCATTTCTGTTGTGATGCTGTCTGAACCGGGGGTCTTGCCAGATTTCATATGGTTAAGAGCATTCTGAACCTCCATCTTCAAAATTGCTGGTCCTTCATTATTATTTTGAACATTATACTGTTCGTCTCTGTTATCGTCATACAGGTTTTTCACGTAATCTGACCATTCATGTAATATCTGATCTTTTTCTATTATGACTCTTCCATCTTTTGTCTTTAGGCAGCCTGCTGATGTACGTGTTCTTTGATTAGTAAGCTCCTGAATTCTTTTGTGCATTAGTTTCGCATTGTTACTGTTGTGTTGTTTTTCAATTTCTCTGCAATTTTTCTCAAGCCATGTTTCTTTTGCTTTCTTACATAAGGTTCTCACTTTTCTGTGAATTTCTTCATATTTGGCAGGATTATTTTTGTTCTGTCTTCTTGTTTCCATTAGTTGTAAAATTTCTTCAGTCATCCATGTCTTACGGCCCACTTTCTTTACTTTTGGAATAGTTTTTTCTGCTGCACAACTGATTGAATTCTTCATCATTTCCCACTGATCATCTACATCTTGAAATAGGATCTCTAGATCAGACAATATATCAAATTTGTTCTTTACTTCTATGTTAAAATTATCTTGTATTTCTTTGTCAGTTTTCAATTTGCACAAGTCATATTTAGGGTTTCCTGCTGTATACTTGACTTTCTTTAACTTTACCCTCAATGTGCCTGTAATTAATCTGTGATCACTGTAACAGTCTGCATTTGGAACTGTTTTTACGACTGTTAACGCATTTCGAAACCTTTTGCTAATCAGGATGTAATCTATCTGGTTTTTAATCCTGCTGTCTGGACTCCTCCATGTCCATAATCTTCTAGGATGCTGTTTAAACCAGGTGTTTCCTACAACCATTTCTTGTTCTTTTGCCCATTCTACAAGTCTGTATCCTCTTTCATTTCTCTCTCCCAAACCATGGTTGCCTACACTGCATCCATCGCCTTGCTGTCCTATTTTTGCGTTGAAATCACCCATTATGATATTTATTTCTGATTTTTTGCAGTTCTTCAAAGCAGACTCCATGTCATTATAAAATTCCTCTATGCTTTCTTCACTGCATTCACTTGTTGGGGCATATACTTGAATGACATTTATTTTAAAAGGTCTTCCGTTTAATTTTACTAATAGAACTCTGTCTGACACAGCCCGATATCCTTTGACAGAATTTGATGTTTGCTTATCTAATATAATGGCTACACCTCTTTGATGTTCTTCTCCCCCAGAGTAAATAATCTTACAATCCTCTCCTGTCCTTATCCCTGCTCCTTTCCATCTCGTTTCCGATATTCCTAATATGTTAATCTTCTCTCTCTCCATTTCTTTTTTGATGTTTTCTAATTTTCCATCTGCACTCATTGTTCTAACATTCCAAGTTCCTACTTTCAATGATATTAATCTGTTGCACCTAGTAGCCTGTTGACGGTCTGGAGTCACCTGGTGCGCATGACTATCCCTACCGGGCGAGGCTGCTCCTTTGGAGCACCCATTTACGCCGTTTCTCTGATTATCGATGATTTCACACAACATGATTTTCTTGGCATCTGTAAAGAAGGTAGTTTGCCATTGCTTTCCCTCCTAGCAGTGACCATACTGGTCAGTGACCGTAGCCATTGTCTCCTCAAAATTGAGATCCTCTGCCTACCGTCGTGAAGGTGGAGACCATAACCTACAACTATCTGTCGGCTGCTCTCCATCTTCATCCACCACCTGCACGCATGGCTTCACGTAACCCTGATCGGGGGGCTAAACGGGTACTCCACCTTGCCCAAGGGTGTCCCGTAGGCTAGCGGAGGGAAGGAGGCGCCTTACTCCTCCTTTGATAGGGGATACCCCTACCCCGCTACCCTACGCTTTCAATGATACATCAGAAAATTGTATAGTAAATGATAAATGGAGTAAACTTAAGAAAACTATTTATAAAACAGCGGTAGGGGTCTACGGCACTGTGGATCATAAGAGGCAGGACTGGTTTGCGGCAAACAGCCAGATACTGCAGCCCTTGATTGATAAAAAGAAGATAGCTCTCTTAAGAAACAAGGAAAGACCAACGCGTAACACTCTGAGTGAGCTGAAGCAAGCGAGGAAGGATGTACAAAAGGCTGCCAGGCAGTGTGCGAATGACTATTGGATCAAGTTATGTGAGTCCATTCAAATCGCAATTGATAAGGGAACCATCAGAAGCATGTATGAAGGGATAAAGAAAGCCTGTGGTCCAATGATCAAAAGAAGTGCACCGCTGAAAACCTTGACTGGAGAAATCATCACTGATAAGAAACAGCAGATGGATAGATGGGTCGAGCACTATTTAGAGTTTTACTCAAGTGAGACCAACCTAGCGGATGATGCCCTCTACCATTGATATGATATTCTCATTGCGACAAAAGCAAGAAAAATGCCGGGAACAAAATCAGCCACTGTTTATTGCCTTTATCGACCTCACAAAGGCATTCGATTTGGTCAGTCGTGAGGGTCTGTTCAAAGCACTAAAGAAGATTGGCTGCCCACCAACTCTTCTGTCCATTGTGGAATCGTTCCACACAGGCATGAAGGGTATAATCAAGTTTGATGGCTCAACTTCAGAGGAGTTTGAAATCAAGAGTGGAGTTAAGCAAGGTTGTGTACTAGCCCCACCCTCTTTGGGATATACTTTTCACTTCTACTGAAATATGCCTTTCGTGATCAGGATGGTGGTATATACATTCACTCACGCGCAGATGGTGGCCTCTATAATGCTCATAGATTGAAGGCCAAGACCAAAATTAGCAGGGTACTAATCAGAGAGTTGCTTTTTGCGGATGATGCTGCGATTACGACCCACTCTGAGGAAGAATTACAACATCTACTATCTGCATTCTCCAATGCTTGTTCTGAATTTGGTTTAACAATTAACAAAAAGAAGACACAGATTATGTCACAAGGTGCACATGGTGTACCATCAATCTTTATTGACGACGCCGAACTGGAGATAGTAGACCATTTTACATATCTAGGGTCAGAGGTAAATAGCAAATTATCCCTCGATCAGGAAATCAACATCAGGATTGGCAAGGCAGCAACAACAATGAACATGTTAGCAAAAAGAGTCTGGGAGAACAGGAAGCTTACTGCCAAAACAAAAGTCCTCGTCTACCAAGCCTGTGTCCTTAGAACTCTTCTTTATGGCAGTGAAACCTGGACAACTTACTCACGCCAAGAGAAACGTTTAAACAGCTTTCATATGCGGTGTCTGCGAAGAATACTTGGTATTAAGTGGCAAGACAAAATCACAAATACTGAAGTATTGGAAAGATCAGGTTGTGTGACGGTGTATTCCATGCTGTCTTCGTAGGCTTAGATGGATAGGACACGTTAGGAGGATGGATGATAGTAGAATACCAAAGGACATCTTTTTTGGTGAATTACAGACGGGTAGGAGATCTCAGGGTAGGAGATCTCAGGGTCGGCCTCTACTACGATACAAAGATGTGTGTAAGCGGGACATGATTGATACAGGCATTGATAATGCACATTGGGAGCACGTCGCCGCTGAACGTGTTGTATGGAGGGCAACTATCAGAAATGGAATAAAGACAAAGAAGAAAATGATTGCAGATAAAGCACACACAGAGCGTGAGAGACGTAAGATGGTGCAAAATGGTGGAAATGACCATGTTTTCACATGCACCTACTGTGGGCAAACATTTGCAGCAAGAATTGGCCTTACCAGCCACACTCGCCACCGCCATGGATCGTAGTTATTAAACCTTTTTGAAGCACAATGTACCAAACTATCGTCTGTCAAGACGGAAAGGTGCCAATATATTCCCATACTGTTATTTATCCCCTCCGTCCATCGTTTACATGGTCGGGGCTCTTCCTCTGCTTCCATTTGGTCTGTACATCATTGCTTGTTGTGGTATACTGTTAGTTAGTAATCTAGTTATATGGTCAAACCATTTAACTTGCTGCCTCCTGATAAAATCTAGCAGTGCTATAACTTCAACTATATAACCTCAACATTAGTCATGATTTCTTCTTTTCTGATTTTCGCTCTGCTTGATACATTGAGTATTCTTCTCAGGAATCTCATTTCTGTTGTTGTGATTTTCCTTTTCTCTTTTCCTGTCATTGTTCAGGATTGGCATTGGTAGCATAGAGATGGTTGGAAGATTGTGATATATAGGGTGCTTTCTTAGTAACTAACTATTGATATGTGTTTGTTCTTTAGTATTACTATTAATTAATGCCACTTTATCTTTATTTTTTTCTTTTGTTTTCTTTGGTTATAGTAATTTCATAATTTATTATGTTTTATTGATGCTAATTTTCAGGTTATGTTCATTACACACTTCGTTTAGATTATTCATGTGGTCTTGTTATTCAGCTTCTGATTTTGCTATTAGCACTTGATTGCCAGCAAATAGGAGTTCTTTAATAGTGTAATTTGCCGTTTGTTCTTCTTCTGTGTTCTGTTCGTCATGCGGTGTTCTTTACTTATGCAGCAATGCTTTTATACTGCTCGTCGAAAAACTAAGACGATTGTCATGGTCCTATATGACATGTGTAAGGAAGAATGTAAGTGCCGGTATGTAAGCGAGAGTCAGTGTAAGCATGACTGAGGTAAAGGGCAGTAAGAGACGCCACGGCTTGGCTAGCGGACGGTCAGGCAAGAATCCCGTGAACAGAGCCACGTGATGTGGGAAGGTCAACCAGGAGAGAGGCAGTGTGTGTGAGGCAGCGATTAGAGACGGACGTGTGGAGATCTAGAGAGCGATAGAACGATAGAACGATAGAACGAGAGAACGATAGTATTTGTGACGGATAGATGGAGATGAACGTTGTGTAGTGATATTCGAGGAATGTACTATTTGTGATATGTGCGGGGTGAAGTTGTGATTGTGAATGATCATGCGGGCGACAGTGTAAAGATCGCCATTGTGAGCTAGCGCGTGGCTGTTAGTGGTGAACGATTGTTTGAGCGTGAAGTGCGACTATGTTGTAATATATATTGTAATAAATGATTGTTCCGGAGATTGCTCCGATTGCATTCAGGTGTTCTTAGTAGATGTGTTGTAGATGTTGTAATTTGCCTGTCAAAGTCCAGCGAGCCAGACAGAGCTACTAAGTAGGACTCTGACAGGTATAATGGTGTCAGAAGTACACATGAACTACACGCTCATGTAGAACGCACAAAAGGAAACCACTTTTGTAAAGAAGAAGAAGGCCTATTCCACAATATATTAGAAATTGTAAAGTAAAGATGTGTTAATAGAGTCAGAACGAAAATAACATCATTTCTTTCCACAGCAGGTTTCAATTCTACAAAGCGACCGACGTAACCAGACCAGGTCAGCGGTAAACAACACGAGAATCACGTTCCTGTACATCAAGCGTTCGAGTAGTCAGCAGATAAAGATAAGTTGATTGAATTTTGATTGCTAACCACCCAAATCTGCATTCTTTGATTTGCTTGAATAGATATCATCATTTGTACATTTAAATATTAAGAAACAGAAAATGAGTTCAGATGATGAACACAGCCCAGAGCTATCATACTTTTGGGGCATAACTCATTACAGAAAGTTGCAAAAATGGTTCGAAAGGACACGGGCACATGATAAAGTAAAGTGTAATATAAACCATAACTTATTGCATGAGTGGACACAGAATTTTGAAGAGAAAATGCAAGAATACAACATCCCAGGAGTACATTGGGGTAAATGGTACAGAGCATACTTACCAATAAAATACAAAAAACTTGAAGAGATCATACCAGATATGTCAAGCGAAGACTATGAATATTATAAAACAAGGATATTGACACACTATCAAACTTCATCCGAGACTCTAAAAGTAGAAATACAAAAGTTGAAACCAACTACAGACAAGGCATTCACCCAGTATATAAGTGAATTAGAAGAATCTTTCAGAAAACTAATAATGTTAATTAAACATTCAGACAACAATCAAGGAGTCATAAATTTCTTGCTAATAGAAAAGCTAAAAGCAACACTACCAGCTGAATGCGGAAAATATTTAGAACAACATAGCAAAGAACCTATCAAAAACTTATTAGAAAAATGCCGCGAGTATTACAACCAAAGTGTAAACCCGGTTAAAAACACTCAACAGAAAAAGTACTGTGCAAGCAACGACATCTGCAGCCACAGATTGTCAAAACAAACCACAGAAAACAAAACCAATACTGTGTAAACATTGTAACACTCCACATACAGAAAATGGAATATGCGATAAAAACCCCACTTATCAAGAATACTTAAATACTATCATAGCACAAAAACTGGGGAAGGTAAACCAAAGGAAATATAGAACAAAATGTCATTTTTGCCTTGCGTATGGGCATAGACGATTTGAATGTGAGGGAGTAAGAAGATTACAGAAAGCAAAAGCAAATGCAGCCATAACCATTACAACAGACAGTTCAGCAAAGAACGTAGAAAGAGTGAACATCACAGAGACGAAAACAAGACCAAACACTGCAAAGGCAGAACAAACTGAGTTTTATCCATCAGAATTTGTACCATACTTTAATAATGTGGTTAACATCACTCAACCTCATTCCTTATGTAAAGAAGACAATACTCAACAAGAAAGCGAGGTAATGAACAAAACCTCAAGATTGTCGTTAGGAAAACTAACGTTCCATGAAGGATACATCAATGACACGGCATGCATATGTGTACGCGATACAGGTTCCTGTCTTGTCGGTCTTCGGAAGACCCTAGCTGATCCTAAAGACTACCTAGATGAGTACATCTATTGCAGAACGGTTTCAGGGACAGTAGAGAAATATCCCATGGCATGGGCCAATATAAAATCACCTTTTCTATCAGGCAGAGTAACGTGTGCCTTATTAGATAATCCATGCTGTGATTTATTAATTGGAAATGTATTGAATGTGACAGACTACACAGAGTCCAAAACACACACATGGCAGAAAGTTAACACCACAACAAGCACTGCTGTAACTACATCACTCATCATACAACAACATGATGAACAAACCAAAGTACCACACCATACCAACTTGAGTACCATCTCACAACAAGAAACAGAAACTGGTGTGTATCATCACAAGGAAAAAGATACAGAAAACAAGCATGTCACAAGGGCAAGTAAAGATCACAAATCACCATGGTACATACTATACCTCCTGTACTCCCTGTTAACTGCACGCATGATTAAGCCCACACAGTGGATGGTTATACTCGCACTACTCATTGTACATACAAAACAAATGTCTTCACAGACAGTTTTATTTCCACATTATCATGACGCTAACACAGATAATATTACTCATGACAACCCAGCAGACTTTGTTATTTATATCATTACTGTTGTACCAAATTTTGTTGTTGCCACTGCTAAACACTATGTCAAATCAACTCAGACACATATTATGCTGAACAATGCAAATCATCGGTCAGTGGAATTACTGACAAAAATCAGCAACCAATTATCCTACATATTTTGGAAAATACACACAAATTGCAGAAACGCATACAAACATGCACGATCACATTTCAAAATTATACATGGTGTATTATTATTATTTGAACTATTGAACGTATACACACATGTACGAGTGCAGGTTTGGAGATAGCACTCAAAATGATCTCAACAGGAAAATTGAAAATCCCCACCCTTCGGAAAATTCTAACCGTAACCCATTTTATATCCTTAGATCCAGTAACTCCAGAGTTGCCTTGTCTGCTGTACGACTCCAGCGCTATGATACTAGCACACTTCAGTGTACAGACCAACTTAAACGGTCTTTCAACAGAACAGTAAGACTCAACATGTGATTTCAGGTATCAAACAGTAAGATATACCCATATTGACTTTGTTTCAAACGAGTATCAACAGAATTCTCCTTTTGAAATCGACGAACAACGACGACAGCTTCACAAGTACAGACATTCATTTCCGATGATCAGTTTAATGAACCGGATGCCAACCTGCAAACTATGGCAAAGACAGTTACAGACAGACGCACCAAGGCCACACTCAAAATTAAGGCCACTGAACTTAATTCTTATTTTATACGTGTGAATTCCAGCAATTTTACAGTATACGTGTGAATTCCAGCAGTTTTACAGAACAGACTTACAAAATTGTCCAAACTGGGTGGGAAGTGTTAATAACTATACAGAAGGAAAGACAATATCAGAATATACAGAAGTCAACAACTATATGAGAAAGAAGAAATGCCAAACATTCCAGCACCACAGTGAACATTGAACACGAGTGATGTAATTCCGTGTGCATGGCTTTCCCAGGACAAGAACGGTATCCTATCTGTGCATAAAGACATCCACGATGTTTATTTTATTGTATATGTATTAACTGTATGTAACATCCTATTTCTAATTTTATTATTATAATACTTTGTATTGTTATAATGTGATATGTACATATGAGCGTAAGTATAGTGGCGAATAGAATAAGTTGTTGTAATGCTGAGAATCAACGCCTGGCAATCCCAATGCGCGATTGTTACCAAACTTGCCTTCGCGTATGCTGGATAGCCCGACGAATGACGCTTAGCAATAGTGATATAGAATTAACATCAGAATATGATAACAAGACGGAACATACCAACAGGGTGATGCTAACCAAAGAGATTGATAACAAATCTCCATAACAGTAAACGAGGTGTGCTCACAAAGGGAAACAACTCATGGTCCGACATAAGATGAGGTAAGGGGGACTATGACATACATGAAGTATATTCGAACCATGACCACAACATTGACATAGCGTGCTCATAAAGAATCGAGTGTTGTGCATTAACTATAGACGAGGGAAACCATGTCTGAATAGAGAGAAAATTTTACAATGCTGTAAGAGGAAGTTGTAGCCTTATTCGAGACGTAAACCAATGGAGAATCCTTAAACCAGCATAGCCACAATAACTATGAGATGAGAATGCACAGACCATCGATTGAGAAGTATGAACAGAATGTAATGTCGCGGATAACGACGTTCGCAAAAAAAAAAAAAAAAAAAAAAAAATGAATAATATAACGAGGTATGACAAGTAGACCCAACCAGAACATTTGTCAGACCACGACAAAACCTTGAGAGAAACCTCAATACTGAAAAAGAGAGAACAATGTTTGAAGTTAATCTCGAAAAAGATCAGAGCAAAAAGGGACGCAAACGCATACTTATGATCATATAATCCCCTGACAAAGTTAGAAAGAGGAAACAAGAGTAACAACACAGAATGTGTCACATTTCTAAGAGTAAGTGCCACATTGGTTGTGAGGGGGGAGAATGTCATGGTCCTATATGACATGTGTAAGGAAGAATGTAAGCGCCGGTATGTAAGCGAGAGTCAGTGTAAGCATGACTGAGGTAAAGGGCAGTAAGAGACGCCATGGCTTGGCTAGCGGACGGTCAGGCAAGAATCCCGTGAACAGAGCCACGTGATGTGGGAAGGTCAACCAGGAGAGAGGCAGTGTGTGTGAGGCAGCGATTAGAGACGGACGTGTGGAGATCTAGAGAGCGATAGAACGATAGAACGATAGAACGAGAGAACGATAGTATTTGTGACGGATAGATGGAGATGAACGTTGTGTAGTGATATTCGAGGAATGTACTATTTGTGATATGTGCGGGGTGAAGTTGTGATTGTGAATGATCATGCGGGCGACAGTGTAAAGATCGCCATTGTGAGCTAGCGCGTGGCTGTTAGTGGTGAACGATTGTTTGAGCGTGAAGTGCGACTATGTTGTAATATATATATTGTAATAAATGATTGTTCCGGAGATTGCTCCGATTGCATTCATGTGTTCTTAGTAGATGTGTTGTAGATGTTGTAATTTGCCTGTCAAAGTCCAGCGAGCCAGACAGAGCTACTAAGTAGGACTCTGACAACGATCCTATCTTATCTTCATTAATTATAAATTCTTATTTATTTGTTCTCACACATGTTAAGAGGGTCTGTCATACGGTAGAACATATTCTATATACAAGGTGTATTTTTAATGACTGTGCAGTATTTGAAAATATTGCCGGTCCAGGTTTTGTATTTACCTATTATGTTGAATAAACTTTACAGAGTGTGAATACAAGACATGAACCGGCAATAATTTCAAACACTGCACATTCATTAAAAATACACCATATAGAACATTTAAATACTGAGTTAGTTAATCAACAGATCATCCTCATTGCACATCGAACCATTCGGTCCATAAGTGCTCGGATGTCCTCCTCAGCAAATCCCGCAGCGTGTAGCGGGTAACGACGCCAGTTCTGTGCTGGTTTATCAATCTTCTTTGGCTTTCTGCGTAATGTTCTTGTTTAGCCACATCTCTTTTAATTTGCTGTTCTCGCAGTCTGACTATGATTGTAGATTCAGTCATCACTTGGTTCTCGCAAAAGTCTTACTTCTCGCAGAGCATTCAAAATGTCAGCCTGGTCCATAGCGCGTCCGCCCTCCACATTAGCCTTAACTGCGAGCTTGTTAGCCCGCTCATTTCCTTGTACTCCCGCATGCCCTGGCACGAAGATGAAACTAATTTTTGTCAGCCGAGACCGCTCCAGAGACAGCAACCACTCTCTTCGGATCCATCCCATCTCTATCCTCTTGAGGATGCTGATTGAGTCGCTAATGAAACAGCCCAAGTGAATTTCTGTGTCTCGAGCCATGTTATTGCTTTACTTACTGCCATGACTTCCATAATCATGCTACGTGTGGTCTCAACAAAAGCACCAGAGTCCTCCTTCATAATTCTCCCTCCGGCCTTAGCCGTAAAGGCCCATTGCCGTTAGCTTCTGACATGTCGGACGACCGACCCATATGTGTAAATGACAGCATCACCGTCCAACGATTCTTGAAAATCAACGTTTGTACTTCCGCCTTCACAGCAGCCGGATTTTCTTGTCTGCATGTTCTGTCTAGTTGTATGCAAACAGAAGAAGACATACAGAAATCTGTTGGCACTTGTACCCATTCCTCGCCAGGTTCCAAGACCTCAAGTGAACATACCTGTTGAAGAATGTCTTCGGCTTGACCCATCCACGACCAGCCTCTTTTTAACCTGCTGCCCTTCACCTTCATAATTTCACTATGCAGTTGATGTTGTGTATTTGCGTTAAGTCTGAGGTAGGCACGTGCTCTGCAAATTTGTATTCTGTCTTCAATGCTTGGAAAATCAAGCAAGGAGCGAATCGCCCTGCATGCTGTATCGTTTTTTGTACATCCAAGAATAATGGGCATAACTTCGTTCTGTCTCCTTTCCATCCTGTCTATCTGCTTACGGCTGAGAGTCAGGATCCCAATCTCATACTCAAAAACAGACATGACCAGCCCCTCGTATAGAAGACATAGATGGTCAAACCCCTCGCAGTGAAACCCCTCTTGGCTTTTGTTATCACCTGATCTATGTGCTCATTATAAGCAAGGCTTCGATCAAAATATATCACCAGGTAGTTCATTGCCTGCATTCTTTCCACCGTCTCTGAACACAGATTTACAGTTGGTGTTGGAGTGTTGACAATATGATTATTCAAAGAGAACCATGTCACTTAAGGGAAGCAAAGGATAGCAACACTGCAGCCTACCACGGATGTCGTAAGAGGCGACTAAGGAGGCTTGATGGTTCCGTCACCCTGCTACTGAGTGAGTGCGTGGCGCGACACTATGAGCTGTGAGTTTCGTGTGAAATGCTTTTGAATCTACCCGAGGTGTTTTGGAACGTGACTGCATGTTCGGAGCGATGGCAAATGGCTATGTCCCAGAGTTAACTGGTTTTTGCCTTATGCAGAAATACATGGCTGCTGGGCTTCTGGTTGACTGCCACTACCATCGACGATGAACTGTATTTCGTGGACTGTGTGGGTGAACATCTAGGAAACATCCAGATGGGAAAATGACTGCAGATTCCATCAGAAATGAACTGGGTGTTTTGTGGGGGCCTATTGTGTTGACATTCTGGCGGTGGCATTATGCACAGTGCATCTGTGCGGGCTGTTGTATGTCGAGACTCCTGTCTTTTCCACTTTTCACATTGGGCAGTGGGGAGCATTTTGTATGGTATTCACTGACACAGGAACGGAGCAATATGGGGACGACCCGTTGCCGTGAAGTTGGAACCGCGACTAACTAACTAACTAACTAGCTACAAAGAAAATTGTCGGGATTATCTTCTTTCTCCATATTTTCTCCTACTGCTTTTGATTTCACTCTGTCAAAGGTATTTTTTTTCTTTATCTAAGATTAGTTTTCGATTTCACCATTACACCTACCCCGCTCAACCTCAAGGAGAAGTTATAGTAGAGTCCATCACCGGCTCAGAATGATCATTTATAGTCCTGTGACTAGTCAGCCACCAAAGCAGCTGCCCATAGTTTTACCCTCACAGTCCTATAAATCCGAAGGTGATTGTTGTCCACACGGGGTAATGGAATGCGCTAACTAAGGATTAACTAAGATGAAGGACTGTTCCAAGATTGGTTATCAGTTAATCGTGTATGCACGGTACCTGGCCATGGGAATATCGATACCTGACCGCCTAAGCTTATCGGCATGGCACTTGACGATGATGATAAAAACATAAAAAGTTGGACGGGAGACAAGATCTGGAAACTTCCTGTCTATCAGTTCATGTCGGACCGTGTTTGTGTTGTGATCTAATTGCGATGGGTGATAATTCAGATAGAGAGAGCGCTGTTGAGGTTGAGTAACTGTGTCCACTTTACTGTTGTTTGTATACCGTACATTAATGTCTGTCCAAGAAGAAAATGGATTGACGACATCAGAGACATTGTACAACCACACGGAATGACACTATCCAGTGCCGTCCACTGGGCGCTGGAACGCAAATTATTCCTCCCCACGACGCTTGACGGCAGAAGTGGAAGATGATGATGATGATGAATGTCTGTAACTGCACGTACAACCAAATAGAGTAGAGCGTCCATGTTCTTACTTGTTGAACTAGTAAATGAATCATTGAATGTTTGATATTGTAATAAATATAAAATTACTTGCTGACCCGGCCCGGCTTCACCCAGGTCCTGGAGGGGATCTATCTATCTATCAGTCTGTCTGTCTGCTTGTTTGTCTGTCTGGCTGACCCGGCCCGGCTTCACCCAGTCCCTGGTGGGGAGCATCTCATTTAATTCATATAAGTAGTCATATAAGCTCCCGTTCCCGACTATCTGTCTGTCTGCTTGTTTGTCTGTCTGTCTGTCTGACCCGGCTCATTTAATTCATATAAGTAGTCATATAAGCTCCCGTTCCCGACTATCTGTCTGTCTGTCTGTCTGAGCCGGCCCGGCTTCACCCAGTCCCTGGTGGGGAGCATCTCATTTAATTCATATACGTAGTCATATAAGCTCCCGTTCCCGACTATCTGTCTGTCTGTCTATCTGTCTGACCCGGCCCGGCTTCACCCAGTCCCTGGTGGGGAGCATCTCATTTCATTCATATACGTAGTCATATAAGCTCCCGTTCCCGACTATCTGTCTGTCTGTCTGTCTATCTATCTGACCCGGCGTGGCTTCGCCCAGCTCCTGGCGGGGATCATCTCATTAAATTCACACAGTAACTTAAAAGAATGTCCTTCCACACACCATCCATTATTTTTAATGAAAACTGTTTTTAATCACCTGCATGACTGTAGATAACTTCTTTAAGCATAAAAAGATGAGTTACAATGTTATGCATTATGCATTATTTTTATGAAAACTTTGAAGATGCCTTAAAGATTATATCATTATTTATTATAACTCATATGCCTGTAAATAACTATAGAGAAAGAGTTTAACAATAGTGCAAGTAAATCCAACAATATGACTATAAAGTATATAAAAGTTATGCCCCTTGAAATATCTTTTCTAGAGTGAAGTCCCCCTGCTATATAGAAATTATATAATGAAAAATGAAATATTAAATGTTATTAAGTAAGTAGCTGATTTTACACTAAGAAACTATTACAGTCGGTTGCACAGGAATGAAAGGAAGACATGTAGAAAATTTCATCTCAATCGGATGTACCGTTATCGAACGCATCCAATACATAGCTAACCACACACATACAGTCTGTTTTATAGATATAGATTCTTTACTCTTCTCGTATTTTGGCGATTCATTCATTGTAGGAAAAAAAAAAAGATATACGCACTTACTAATAAATTTACCGACCATAAATCTGGAAATAAAATCAGTATGATTGATTGATTGATTTAGGAACTGACATCACAGCATTCGGGGCATTCCCATAATTAAATAATTAATAAATACCTTATTTAATTATGGGAATGCCTCTAATGAAATGCTGTGATGTTGTTATTTAATAAGCGCTCCGTCCCCATCCTCAGCAGCCAGCGAAGAGTTCCAACCCCAATAGTACCAGTAGTAATCTGATTATATGTGCGTCTCGCCTTTCCTCTAAGCGTCAAGCATCGGCCCGATCCCCTCGTCACTCCTCGCTGTCACATTCTTGCCAGACCATGGTGATACATTTGCTCCTCTGAGGTGTACACGTGCTCCCACAAGGCCGCAACCACGTATGCCTTATCATGCATCAATACTTCACCAAGTTTTGCAGATCCAGACAATCTGTCCGCCTGTTCATTCCCCAGCACACCAGCATGCCCCGGAGAAAAGATTTAGACGATGCTTGTCACCCGTGACTTCCGAAGCGAAGCAAGCCACTCTGCACGAAGCTTGCCTGTCCTCACTCTACTCAGCATGCTTTCTGAGTCAGTTACAATCACGATGTTTGTGTGCATCGTATTCTCCATCCAGCGGAAAGCTGCACTGACCGCCTCCACCTCCATTCTTAAGCTAGATGTTGTGGTATCATATGCCAGGCTCTCCTGCACCAAACGGCGACCATTAGCTTTTGCTTAGAACCCCCAGGCACTTCTCCTGCCTCTCAACACCGAACCATCTGTGTATATAATCACATCACTTGGGCGAGCATTATCCTGAATTAGTTGCTGGATTTCCACTTCCGTGGCTCCTGCTGGCCACTCCCTGCACTCCCGGCTCAATGTGATTATAACTTTGCACAAGTCTGACTGCTCCGCTGGCACTCTGACCCACTCCTCTCCTCGCCTAATATTCTCCAAGATGCACACCTGTCTGATCGTATCCTCCGCCTGAGCCAACCATGATTTCCCTCTTATCAGTCGCTGACCCTTAACTACGTCCAGCGCCTCATGCAACGGGTGATCTGTGTCAGCAACTACTCTGAGGTATGCCTTCGCCTGCATCACCTTGAGCCTACCAGCAACATTCGGCAAACCAAGGATGTAACGCATACACACTACTGGGGTGTCTCTGGTGCATCCCAGAATGACCCGCATAGCTTCGTTCTGTATGCTCTCTAATTTCACCAGCTGACTCTTTGAGACAGTGAGCAGTCCTAGTCCATAATCAATCACTGAGAGGATCAAGTGCTGGTATAGTGTGAAAAGCATTCTCTGCTCTGTGTCCATTGCAGCCATAGTTTTAAGTGCATTGAGTCCCTTTTGAGATCTTGTCACAACCGACTCCACGTGGTCCTTGAAGGACAGGCTCCTGTCAAATGTGATTCCCAGATACTTCAGTTTGTTCTCTCTGTTGACGCTTCTACCATCTATCGTGAGGGTTGGGACATCAGTTCTCTCAATCCTGTTGTCCAGAGAGCACCACAAAATAGCTGCCTTTTCTGGGTGGATGACAGCACTCATTTAAGTGCACCAGTCACTCACATTGCCTACTGTTGCCTGTAGCTCCTGGGCTGTTTGCTCCCTATCTCTCCCCTGCCTATATGCAAGAATATCATCTGCAAATGTTAGTATCCTTCCAACCCCTGGTGCTTCTAGGTTTGCAATCTTGCTCGTATACATGTTAAAGAGCACCAGTGAGATTGCAGATCCCTATGGCAGTCCCGTGGTTAAAATATGTGGCTCTGAGGTCCATGCACCCAGACGGAGAGCAACCCAACGAGAATGCATGACGGCTGCTATCCAGTTCACCAACCAGGGATTTACCCCCTTCTCCATCAGTGCGGTCATCAAAATATCATAGCAAACTCTGTTGTACGCATCCTCGAGATCAAGCGCTGCCGCCATCGTTTCTTGTCTACTCTGGAACCCCTCATAAACGTCAAAGGCAAAAGTGGCTGCATTTGACCAGGTATATTTTCCTGGCCTGCAGCTCCCCAGGCCTCTTGGAAGAAGCTTCCCCCTTTCCAAAAACTCTTGCAGCTTGACAGCAACTATCTTCTCTAAAATCTTCCCAAATATAATAGATAATCACACTGGTTATTCAGTAAATAATCAAATCATTCTTCAAAACTATATACTATATGAAATATGGATGATTGATTGATATACTTCACCTCGTCACCGCAAGGTACACGAGGAACATGATGAGATGAGATGAGATAGATATCGATCAATCTAGCAATTTGGGTAATAAAAATTGGGTTTTTACTTAGGGAGACTTTATACATAGTTGAAGTATGAATAAAGGGATACTTTATACATAGTTGAAGTATGAATAAAGGGATACTTTATACATAGTTGAAAACTGAGCTTTATTCATACTTAGTGACATTACGTTAGTCCTTTCTGGTTGTTTAAATATCAAGAATAATTTTTTGTGTCCCCAGGCGAGTTCAAGAATTAGTTAACTTGCGTTTCTGTACACTTACTGTTTACAGGCATCCATCTTTGTTTACGTGACCGACCTACTATTTCCTACTATTTATGTCCTGATAATTCTGGTCCAAGCTGACAGTAATATGCGTCACCTCAGAAACATGATTAGGCAATGCAAACACCAGGCTTTCGACTGACTGGCCTCATGAATTAACAAATAAACAAGGAAATGCTACGCATATAAAGTGCAGGAAAACCTGGTATATGTGAAGCGGGTTGAAAAGAGAGAGGAGGGAGATAACGAAGATAGTGTGAGAGACAGAGATATGAGAAAGATGTGTTGAAAGACATAAACAAGTGATAAAGACAAGAAAGAGATGGGGAGGGAGATAAAGAAGGAGAAGAAAGAGAGAGAGAGAGAAGAACTAGTGTTCGGGTGGCTAAGCGCCTTTCCCAAGACAACAAAAACAGAGGACAGATAAGAACAGAAAGATAAGTGTGCAGGTTCTTGTGCAGCAAGGTAAAGACACAGGTAACCGACACCTAATACACAAAAACTCCAGGAGACACTGTTGCCTAAAGCGAGATCATCAGACTAGCATTGGTTGATACCAGCTTATTTGTTCTTCATTTACCAGGTATCTGATATGTGGTTACTTCAGTGCACGCTCCAAAGAGTGGGGCAGGTCGGGAGAGAACATACAGGGAACTGCTATTGCTGAGGCCTTGCTTGATCACTCCCAGATCCATAGAGCACACTTTATTCACAAGCTTCGAGTTTCTCAGTTCTATATTTTAGTTCCTAATATTTCTTTGTTAAAAAGTCGCTTTCACCCAATTAATTGCTGAACAATTTTAAAAAAAATTGTCCGGTATGGTAATTGAACCTTGAGCTCCCGCGTAAAAGGCGGAGACACTTACCACTTTGCTACTAAGGACACGATTTTGATTCAATGAAAATGTATAATATAGCTACACACATGTCCTGATGACGTCAATTGTATGTTAAGTCACACGACTTGGCAAATCACGTGACCAGCCGGGAAAGTTCAACTATGAATAAAGGGAGTCTTTATACATAGTTGAAGTATGAATAAAGGGAGAATTTATTCATAGTTGGAGTATGAATAGTCACTTCGTTTTACTTATGAAACCATCACAGCTAGATACAGCTTGACAAAACAAATCCAATGCTACACCAATGAAACCTACGCCATTTCTAAGTTGAGATATTAATTTTTTAGTGTCTTGATCAAAAACAAGGAAGTGCATAGGAATCTGAGCAAGAGCGGTTTTGCTCACTGCCCAGTAAAATTGGGAGCTAAGAACATTACATTTTGCATTATGTTACTGTGGCTTGTTTATTTTTGAATGAATCACATAGCAACCATATATTTTTGCATCTGGGGTGGCAAGGTATCCCTTGAAATGCTATCTATTTTTGATAATAATTAAAAAAATTACCTCAGATTAATGAATTTTTATTAAATACTAGCTGCCCGGCCCGGCTTCGCCCAGGCTCTGGCGGGGATCTATCTATCTATCTATGTATCTATCTATGTATGTATGTATCTATCTATCTGTCTGTCTGTCTGTCTGCTTGTCTGTCTGTCTGTCTGTCTGACCCGGCCCGGCTTCGCCCAGCTCCTGGTGGGGGGCATCTCATTTAATTCATATAAGTAGTCATATAAGCTCCCGTTCCCAACTATCTATCTGTCTGTCTGTCTATCTGTCTGTCTGACCCGGCCCGGCTTCGCCCAGACCCTGATTGTTTTGTGGGGGCCTATTGTGTTGACATTCTGGCGGTGGCATTATGCACAGTGCATCTGTGCGGGCTGTTGTATGTCGAGACTCCTGTCTTTTCCACTTTTCACATTGGGCAGTGGGGAGCATTTTGTATGGATATTCACTGACACAGGAACGGAGCAATATGGGGACGACCCGTTGCCGTGAAGTTGGAACCGCGACTAACTAACTAACTAACTAGCTACAAAGAAAATTGTCGGGATTATCTTCTTTCTCCATATTTTCTCCTACTGCTTTTGATTTCACTCTGTCAAAGGTATTTTTTTTTCTTTATCTAAGATTAGTTTTCGATTTCACCATTACACCTACCCCGCTCAACCTCAAGGAGAAGTTATAGTAGAGTCCATCACCGGCTCAGAATGATCATTTATAGTCCTGTGACTAGTCAGCCACCAAAGCAGCTGCCCATAGTTTTACCCTCACAGTCCTATAAATCCGAAGGTGATTGTTGTCCACACGGGGTAATGGAATGCGCTAACTAAGGATTAACTAAGATGAAGGACTGTTCCAAGATTGGTTATCAGTTAATCGTGTATGCACGGTACCTGGCCATGGGAATATCGATACCTGACCGCCTAAGCTTATCGGCATGGCACTTGACGATGATGATAAAAACATAAAAAGTTGGACGGGAGACAAGATCTGGAAACTTCCTGTCTATCAGTTCATGTCGGACCGTGTTTGTGTTGTGATCTAATTGCGATGGGTGATAATTCAGATAGAGAGAGCGCTGTTGAGGTTGAGTAACTGTGTCCACTTTACTGTTGTTTGTATACCGTACATTAATGTCTGTAACTGCACGTACAACCAAATAGAGTAGAGCGTCCATGTTCTTACTTGTTGAACTAGTAAATGAATCATTGAATGTTTGATATTGTAATAAATATAAAATTACTTGCTGACCCGGCCCGGCTTCACCCAGGTCCTGGAGGGGATCTATCTATCTATCAGTCTGTCTGTCTGCTTGTTTGTCTGTCTGGCTGACCCGGCCCGGCTTCACCCAGTCCCTGGTGGGGAGCATCTCATTTAATTCATATAAGTAGTCATATAAGCTCCCGTTCCCGACTATCTGTCTGTCTGCTTGTTTGTCTGTCTGTCTGTCTGACCCGGCTCATTTAATTCATATAAGTAGTCATATAAGCTCCCGTTCCCGACTGTCTGTCTGTCTGTCTGAGCCGGCCCGGCTTCACCCAGTCCCTGGTGGGGAGCATCTCATTTAATTCATATACGTAGTCATATAAGCTCCCGTTCCCGACTATCTGTCTGTCTGTCTATCTGTCTGTCTGTCTGACCCGGCCCGGCTTCACCCAGTCCCTGGTGGGGAGCATCTCATTTAATTCATATACGTAGTCATATAAGCTCCCGTTCCCGACTATCTGTCTGTCTGTCTGTCTATCTATCTGACCCGGCGTGGCTTCGCCCAGCTCCTGGCGGGGATCATCTCATTAAATTCACACAGTAACTTAAAAGAATGTCCTTCCACACACCATCCATTATTTTTAATGAAAACTGTTTTTAATCACCTGCATGACTGTAGATAACTTCTTTAAGCATAAAAAGATGAGTTACAATGTTATGCATTATGCATTATTTTTATGAAAACTTTGAAGATGCCTTAAAGATTATATCATTATTTATTATAACTCATATGCCTGTAAATAACTATAGAGAAAGAGTTTAACAATAGTGCAAGTAAATCCAACAATATGACTATAAAGTATATAAATGTTATTAAAAGTTATGCCCCTTGAAATATCTTTTCTAGAGTGAAGTCCCCCTGCTATATAGAAATTATATAATGAAAAATGAAATATTAAATGTTATTAAGTAAGTAGCTGATTTTACACTAAGAAACTATTACAGTCGGTTGCACAGGAATGAAAGGAAGACATGTAGAAAATTTCATCTCAATCGGATGTACCGTTATCGAACGCATCCAATACATAGCTAACCACACACATACAGTCTGTTTTATAGATATAGATTCTTTACTCTTCTCGTATTTTGGCGATTCATTCATTGTAGGAAAAAAAAAAAAGATATACGCACTTACTAATAAATTTACCGACCATAAATCTGGAAATAAAATCAGTATGATTGATTGATTGATTTAGGAACTGACATCACAGCATTCGGGGCATTCCCATAATTAAATAATTAATAAATACCTTATTTAATTATGGGAATGCCTCTAATGAAATGCTGTGATGTTGTTATTTAATAAGCGCTCCGTCCCCATCCTCAGCAGCCAGCGAAGAGTTCCAACCCCAATAGTACCAGTAGTAATCTGATTATATGTGCGTCTCGCCTTTCCTCTAAGCGTCAAGCATCGGCCCGATCCCCTCGTCACTCCTCGCTGTCACATTCTTGCCAGACCATGGTGATACATTTGCTCCTCTGAGGTGTACACGTGCTCCCACAAGGCCGCAACCACGTATGCCTTATCATGCATCAATACTTCACCAAGTTTTGCAGATCCAGACAATCTGTCCGCCTGTTCATTCCCCAGCACACCAGCATGCCCCGGAGAAAAGATTTAGACGATGCTTGTCACCCGTGACTTCCGAAGCGAAGCAAGCCACTCTGCACGAAGCTTGCCTGTCCTCACTCTACTCAGCATGCTTTCTGAGTCAGTTACAATCACGATGTTTGTGTGCATCGTATTCTCCATCCAGCGGAAAGCTGCACTGACCGCCTCCACCTCCATTCTTAAGCTAGATGTTGTGGTATCATATGCCAGGCTCTCCTGCACCAAACGGCGACCATTAGCTTTTGCTTAGAACCCCCAGGCACTTCTCCTGCCTCTCAACACCGAACCATCTGTGTATATAATCACATCACTTGGGCGAGCATTATCCTGAATTAGTTGCTGGATTTCCACTTCCGTGGCTCCTGCTGGCCACTCCCTGCACTCCCGGCTCAATGTGATTATAACTTTGCACAAGTCTGACTGCTCCGCTGGCACTCTGACCCACTCCTCTCC
Source organism: Cepaea nemoralis (assembly GCA_014155875.1). Lineage (NCBI taxonomy): Eukaryota > Metazoa > Mollusca > Gastropoda > Stylommatophora > Helicidae > Cepaea > Cepaea nemoralis. The sequence goes on from JACEFZ010001724.1 coordinate 29,321, forward strand.
TCGCCTAATATTCTCCAAGATGCACACCTGTCTGATCGTATCCTCCGCCTGAGCCAACCATGATTTCCCTCTTATCAGTCGCTGACCCTTAACTACGTCCAGCGCCTCATGCAACGGGTGATCTGTGTCAGCAACTACTCTGAGGTATGCCTTCGCCTGCATCACCTTGAGCCTACCAGCAACATTCGGCAAACCAAGGATGTAACGCATACACACTACTGGGGTGTCTCTGGTGCATCCCAGAATGACCCGCATAGCTTCGTTCTGTATGCTCTCTAATTTCACCAGCTGACTCTTTGAGACAGTGAGCAGTCCTAGTCCATAATCAATCACTGAGAGGATCAAGTGCTGGTATAGTGTGAAAAGCATTCTCTGCTCTGTGTCCATTGCAGCCATAGTTTTAAGTGCATTGAGTCCCTTTTGAGATCTTGTCACAACCGACTCCACGTGGTCCTTGAAGGACAGGCTCCTGTCAAATGTGATTCCCAGATACTTCAGTTTGTTCTCTCTGTTGACGCTTCTACCATCTATCGTGAGGGTTGGGACATCAGTTCTCTCAATCCTGTTGTCCAGAGAGCACCACAAAATAGCTGCCTTTTCTGGGTGGATGACAGCACTCATTTAAGTGCACCAGTCACTCACATTGCCTACTGTTGCCTGTAGCTCCTGGGCTGTTTGCTCCCTATCTCTCCCCTGCCTATATGCAAGAATATCATCTGCAAATGTTAGTATCCTTCCAACCCCTGGTGCTTCTAGGTTTGCAATCTTGCTCGTATACATGTTAAAGAGCACCAGTGAGATTGCAGATCCCTATGGCAGTCCCGTGGTTAAAATATGTGGCTCTGAGGTCCATGCACCCAGACGGAGAGCAACCCAACGAGAATGCATGACGGCTGCTATCCAGTTCACCAACCAGGGATTTACCCCCTTCTCCATCAGTGCGGTCATCAAAATATCATAGCAAACTCTGTTGTACGCATCCTCGAGATCAAGCGCTGCCGCCATCGTTTCTTGTCTACTCTGGAACCCCTCATAAACGTCAAAGGCAAAAGTGGCTGCATTTGACCAGGTATATTTTCCTGGCCTGCAGCTCCCCAGGCCTCTTGGAAGAAGCTTCCCCCTTTCCAAAAACTCTTGCAGCTTGACAGCAACTATCTTCTCTAAAATCTTCCCAAATATAATAGATAATCACACTGGTTATTCAGTAAATAATCAAATCATTCTTCAAAACTATATACTATATGAAATATGGATGATTGATTGATATACTTCACCTCGTCACCGCAAGGTACACGAGGAACATGATGAGATGAGATGAGATAGATATCGATCAATCTAGCAATTTGGGTAATAAAAATTGGGTTTTTACTTAGGGAGACTTTATACATAGTTGAAGTATGAATAAAGGGATACTTTATACATAGTTGAAGTATGAATAAAGGGATACTTTTATGAACCCTCTTTTAATTTGCTGTTCTCACAGTCTGACCATTGGTTGTAGATTCACAGTCATCACTTGGTTCTCGCAAAAGTCTTACTTCTCGTAGAGCATTCAGAATGTCAGCCTGGTCCATGGCGCGTCCACCCTCCACAGTAGCCTCACCTGCGAGCTTGTCAGCCCGCTCATTTCTTTGTACTCCTGCATGCCCTGGCACGAAGATGAAACTAATCTTTGCCAGCCGAGACCGCTCCAGAGACAGCAGCCACTCTCTTCGGATGCCCCCCACCCTCATCTCTATCCTCTTGAGCATGCTCATTGAGTCGCTAATGAAACATGCCCTAGTGAATGTCTGTGTCTCGAGCCATGCTGTTGCTTTACTTACTGCCATGACTTCCATAGTCAGGCTACTTGTGGTCTCAGCAAAAGCACCAGAGTCCTCCTTCACAATTCTCCCTCCGGCCCGAGCCGTAAAGGCCCATGAGCTTCTCACATGTCGGACGACCGACCATCTGAGTAAATGACAACATCACTGTCTAACGAATTCTCGAAAATCAACGCTTGTACTTCAGCCTCCACAGCAGCCGGATTTTCTTGTCTGCATTGTATGTCTAGTTGGATGCAAACAGAAAAAGACGTACAGAAATCTGTTGGCACTTGTACCCACTCCTCGCCAGGTTCTAAGTAATTAATAATATAATTTCAGCTTTAAGTTTTTGTTTTTTTTTAAATATTAAATGCATGATTTTCTAAAGTGTTAACTAAAGATTTTAACTAAGTGGTCAAGTAATTAAAGTCATCGTTCGTGGAAGTCGGATTCAGGCTGGCCAACAATACCATGGTTGTGGGACATTATTAAAGGCACCTGGATAAGAAAATGCACCTAGCATTAGCAATGTAGTTTCTGAGGAAAATGAAAATGCAAAGAATACTATTGACGGACAGTAAAACTAATTAGGTAGTTCTGTAAAAACACCATAAATTGATTTTAGAATTAAAATTTAAGATTTTTTTGTGCATGCTATTTGGAGAAATAAACACAGACTTGATTCTAGATTCTGATGATCGATGAATGAGATTACGAACAATCACCGCTCATATTTATCAGAATGGCTTAGTAGCCAGGTTTTTAATACCCATGTTATACAGATAAAAAGTGTGATTATTATAGGGATAAGAAATGTTCTATATGCAGAAAGTATCAGTGATTATAATTTATATATGTTGTGCATTTCAGTCAGAAAAAGGATTAATTTATTCACTTTCATTTGATATATAACTTTGCAAAATGTTCCTGATGAGATGCACAAAATATGCCAGGCAACACATTGTGTATGTGTGTGGCTTCTTTGTTAGACTGATGGGTGGTCAGATTATAGTTGTTCATATATTGTTGTAGCTGTGTAACATCAAATATATAAATATATATATATATAGTGTAATGTATAATGGAGATAACTGAGAAGAAATAATAAATCAATGACTGACTGATGGACGATCAGATTACAGTTGTTCATACTTTGCAGCTATGTTAACATATCAGAAATATATAGTGGAGATAACTGAGAAGAAATAATAAATCAATGAAATATTGATGGACTATCAGATTACAGTTGTTCATATATTGCAGCTGTGGTAACATATCAGAAAAATAAAACGTTAAAAAACACACAAAAAGAATGAAAATGGACAATGTAAAGAAAGGGAAAAACCAAATCAAAGACTTCTGTTATAACCTCACTAAGGTTGAACAGGGGAAACATGTTACTGTTCTTTAGGGGCGTGAATAAATAAAAGAATGTACGTAAATGGGGAACCAATTGAAAGAATCTTCACATCTACATTTGTTTATTCTGCAGTATTAGTTCTTCATTTGTTTTTGTTTCCTTTTCTCCATTTGGTATTTTCACATTGTAATGACCTCCACTGTTTTGATATATTGCTGAATGCTTTACAGAAATGTGAACACCGTCATTTTAATTTTCCGAGATTATTGTCATGATATATAGTACGTATATCATATTTATTTTGTGTGTGTTCATGAATCAATTTATGGAGCAATAATTTAAGTACAACACAATTTAAACATGATAAAAATAAAAGATTGTTTCTAAAGACTGTAAATAGAAGAACATTATTAATGTTGGATTTGTGTCAATATCCAAATGCTCAGGTATACAAAACATCGGAATGTCTCTCGCTGAAGATCTTGTGATGGAAGTAGAAGATAAAAATAATCTTGCAGAGGTAATATTTTGTTCTTTATTGTGTGTTTTTTTTTAAGCTGTAATTGTGATTTGCTGTAAACATGCATTGTGTGTTTTGTTTAATTTCTTAATCTGAAACAAATATATGGTTAATTATGTGGAACATACTAGGCAAGAGTGGCATAGGAAGGCATATAAATATGTGTGTGGAAAGCTTAAATAGTTGGGCCACACAAAGTAATATAAACAACACCAGTTATAAGAAGAAATAAACTGCCGAGCTTGGTGACAACTAGCAAGATTGAGGGGACAAGAACAAGGGAAAGGCCAAGAAGTAAATATCGGGATGGCTTGGCCACATGGCGTGATCGACAACACCACAGAGCTGATCCATGATTCTGGTGATCGTATGAAATGGCGAAACATGACCGCTCATGCTTATTGGTATGGCACATGTTGATGATGAACTTTATCTAAATGTCAATGACAGAGAGGATTGAAGAGTTATGATCACTGAGGTGTAAGCCAGACCAGGCACCCGAAGAAGTATTTTTAAATATTATATCTTCAAACTCTGAACTTAAAGGTTGAAAACCTCTAGACTTGTGATTAACAAAATATACCTGATTAGTTCATATTAGTTTCCCATATTTTATATTCACAGCACAAGGATGTCATTGTTCAGTATGGAGACAACGAGGCTGTTCAAGACATCACAAATGAAGATCTTGATATGTTTAATGGGCTGTGTGATAGAGTTCTCAGTTCATTTTCCTTGGTGCATGATGCAATGCAAGAAGTAAGTTTGACTTTAATTTTCCTGTTTTTTCTCTCCATTTTTTCCTGTTGTAAAAATGTGTAGGCTGAATAGGCTGCTTCTCTGACTACATTTCAAAATATCAACACATACCTACAATGGGATATTTCTAACATTCTGGTATACACATTCTTGACCCACACTGGTGCTGCAGAGTTTATCCACTGTGCTGAGTTTACTGGCATGATCCAACAAACAAGAGAGTGAAGTACGAGGGGAAGTCAATAAGGAAGCCACAAATGGCTGTAGAAAAATAACTAAATATGATAACAACTTGAAACCAGTTTATTTTTATACATACATTTTCCCTTTTTTTCTCAACATAATTTCCACCAACAATGATGCACTTATCCCATCGTTTTATCAGTCCTCCCAAACCCGCTGCATGGAACTGCGTGCTCTGTTTTCTAAACCACGTTTTCACTTCACATTCAACTTCAGCGTCATTCGTGAAATGTCTCCCGCCAAGGTGGGTTTTCAGTATTTATGCTGACAAATGTTTGACCCGTAAAGCGATGCATAGCTGGGTAGAAAAAAAGTTACGAGGGCAAGTCAATAAGTAAGTCACACAGTTCTGTGGGATGGCAGGTAAATGAAAACAGGGCATGCAGTTCCATGCAGCCGGTTTGGGAGGACTGATAAAACGATGAGATAAGTGCCTCAATGTTGGTGGAAATTATGTTGAGAAAGAAAGGGACAATGTATGTATACAAATAAACTGGTTTCAAGTTGTTATCATATTTAGTTATTTTTCTACAGCCATTTGTAGCTTACTTATTAACTTACCCTCGTATTAGTGCTAGTAAACAACTTTAAGTACAATGAAGATCATCTTTGACTTAAGTCTTTCAGTCAGTACTTTTGTCAATGTTATTGCGTTAAATAAGTATCTTCTTATTTAAAAAGGCCTGAAGGACACAGATCTTTTTTCCCTGTACAGTGAATATATTTTCAGAAATATAGAAGATATGGAAGGAATCAACACTGGGGGATGATACATCAATAACATTAGATACACAGATGATACAGTCTTGATTGCAGACAATGAATAGGACCTGCAAAATTTAGTAGATGCGGGTGTTGCACACAGTGAACAACTGGGGTTAGAATTGAATTGTAAGAAGATACAGATTATGATCGTCACTAAGAAGGAAGAAATACCACAATGTAATATACAAGTAAATGAGCATATTCTTAAACAAGTGAATCGGTACAATTATCTTGGAACAGTCATAACATCTGATGGGAAATGCCTTAAAGAGATTAGAACAAGAATTGCCATAGTGAAGGTAGCCTTTTGCAAGATGAAAAACATACTGACCAATAAAATGATATCAGTTGAAACGAGAAAAAGAGTGTTGAAGTGCTACATAGAACCTGTACTTTTATATGGATGTGAGGCGTGGAAAATGAGCAGACAAGCTGGAAAACATCTGATGGCTGTGGAAATGTGGTTTCTGAGGAAAATGCAAAGAATACCATGGACAGATAGAAAAACCAATGAACAAGTCCTTCAAGAAACAAATGAAGATCGTAAACTGATTAGAGACATTAGATGTAGACAGTCAAAATGTTTTTGGGCATGTTATGAGAAGAAATGAATTGGAGAACTTGGTGACAACTGGCAAGATCGAAGGGAACAGACCAAGGGGAAGACCAAGAATTAAATACCTGGATGGCTTGGCCACGTGGCATGGTCGAGACAGAAACACGGAGCTGATCCACGACTCTGGTGATCGAGTGAGATGGCAGAACATGACCGCCCACGCTTATCGGCATGGCACATAATGAATGAATGAAGGACACATAATCAGACTACTCATTCATTCATTCAGCAGCATGTCCTTTGCAGAACCTCGCTCCCATAACAACCTTCCGGAAAACCTCTCGATCATAAGCAAGATGTCCTGCGTCCGATACACCCATCTGGAGATCATCTGTCACATCTTGCACCCATCTTCTCTTTGGCCTTCCTCTTCCTCTCTTCCCAGGCATATACCCCTTCATTGTTGTTCTCTCCAAACTTTCGTGACGTTTCAAGTGACCAAAATATTTCAATTTTCTTTCTTTTATTGTCTTTAATACCCAACCTTCTTCAATATTCAGCTCTTGAAGTATGGATGCATTTGTTCTTTTCTCTTAACCCAAGATAATCAGACTACTACTGGTACCATTAGCCAAGCCATCCAGCTATTTACTTATCTATTTACAGTTTTCATTTGTTTCTTGTAGGACTTGCTCATTGATTTTTCTGTCTGCCTATGGTATTCTTTGCATTTTCCTCAGAACCACATCTCCACTGCCATTAGATGTTTTTCAGCTTGTCTGCTCATTGGCCATGTTTCACCCATTACCTTAGATGGAATCTGTTTAGACCAGTGGTGGTTCCCAACCGGTGGGGAATCCCCCTCCCAGGGGGAATTTTAGGGTTTGGGGGGGGGGGGGGGGGGGGGGGGGGGGGAATTAAGATTATTTCAAGATCGCATTAATACAATAACCAGTTACTTGATATTGTTTTTCCCTCTAAATTTTACGGTTCTGTACTTCTTGCCCTAATGAAAGTCGTTTTATAACGTAAGTAGACCTGCAAATCACGTTTTATGTAGATATCTAGACTTGTTCTAGTTTGTGTTATTAAAATTAGTTTCCATAATTTAGTTTAGTTGATGGATCAACATCACGGCACATGGGTGTAACCCATAAGTGCTCCGTTCTCCTCCTAACTCAAACCTGAGTTTGGAGAAACTCAGCTCAGTGCACGAACTCTGTAGCACCGGCGAGGATCCTGAAATACTTTGGGTAGATTTTTAACTCGAAATTTTGCCCGGGCAGCGCCATTAGGCTACTCTTTTCGATTTCCAACTGCCAAGGGATTTTTTATGTGCGCAGCAATACACACGGGCGTCCGATCTCACCACCCAGATACCAGGGGAAATTTTATTGCTAGAAGTCTACGTGAAAATATCCCGGTCCTAACCAGGGCATGAACCCGAACCCGGGACCTCCAGCACTCGAGGCGGACACCATACCTTGAGACCACGCAGCCCCCCATTAGTTTCCATTTTTATGCATACTGTGTAAGGGTGGGGGATTTATAGAGAGGAAATTCGAAAGGGGGGGGGGGAATAACGTTCTGAACATATGGTAAAGGGAGGCATGGGGCAAAAAAGGTTGAGAACCACTGGCATGCCAAAGTCAGACACACTGACCCTTGAGTTGCATAGCTGGGTGTAACACATTCTCCTCAAAAAGATAAATGAAGAAGAAGAGGAAGAATTAGAGACTGATGAAGAGCATCTATTGCTGTCTTGTAATTTGTGATGTACATAAATGTATGATAATTATTATTAAAGTAATTTGTTAAATATACAGATGTTGGACTTCAAAGATGAAATGCTGAAACATGATTTGCCGTCGCCATTAGTGGTTCACCTGACACTAATCACGGGGAGAGCTTTCAGAAGGTGAGAATCCCATGTTGAATAGTTCTGCTGTAGTTGCATTTGTTTATTTATGTTTAAAAAAGAAAAGAATTAAAAAAGTTTGTTGCATGTTCTTTTACAGGACATCACAAACAACCCTAGCATTTTTTGTTGTTAGTGATTTCTTGGTAAGTTTACATTCAGTAGTGTGCCATTGCTGAGACAAGTAGACAGATTCAGATATCATTGATGGTGTTTGTTCATCAAGTATGATGATGACCATTCATTTCATCCAGTGAGGCTTGAAAGTTTTGAGCCGTGAGTTTTAAGATGGCTGACACAGGGTCATTGATAACAACAGATTGAACAAGGTAGCAGAGATTTGCAGAGAATAATCCAAGCAAATGTAAACATTCTGTCTAACAGATCTCTGTCTTTGAATAACAAAGACATGAACAATAGATTGCACAATTTATTTGCCTGGCATATTTCGCTGCATCTCGTCAGGTGCATACTGCAGACATCACACAAAATAAACTAAAGTAACTAGATAAATCCTTCTTGCTGAAATATACACATATTCACACAATAATTCCAATTGTCTACCATGGTAATTTTAAGCTGACTATCATGTCTTTCTGTGGCTGACAAAGGTCATTGAAGGGCGAATATGTGTAAATTTCAGCTTGAGGGATTTATCTAATTACTTTATTTTATGTTGTGGTTTTCTGCAGTATATACCTGACGAAATGCAGCGAAATATGCCAGGCAATAAATCGTGCAATCCTATTGTTTCATGTCTTCGTTATTCAGATCTCTGTCTGTCCATGAAGTCCGAAAAGGATATTTGTGATGATACATGGTGCTCCTTTCAGTTGTATACCTGTCAATCATGGACCCTGAATACCAAGATTAGAAAAAAGGAACCAGTGGCCACAGATTAGTCACCTTGGCTGTTGCAGGCAGTCATATTCCTCCACAGATATCTTGTGTCCTTGATAAGTTCAACCACTTCAGTTCTTAACTTGTGAACCAAATGACAGAATCCAAAAATTAACCTGTGACTTGTGTAGCATGAGGCAAGTAGTTTGGCCATTTTGTTATGGACACGTCAAGCTAACTAAACTAACTATCCAACCAACCAACCAACCAACTAATTAATTAACCAACTAATTAATTAACTAATTAATGTGATTACTAAGATAATTAACTAACTAATTAATTAACTAATTATCTAACTAATTAACTAACTAATTATCTAATTAATTAACTAATGAATTGCTTGTTAATTAATATTCTAACATAATTACCTAAGTCTCTGTGATAAACCAATTTGATTAAATGTCTGCGATCAGCATTGTATTCTGCATGTAGTTAATTTTAATTGTTTAGTACTTAGTTGTTATTGTTGATGTGGGTGCCTATTTGAATGTTACTTACAGTCAACATTTCTTGTAATGCAGCATAAGTGAGCTGGGTCTTCCTGTTGGAGAGCTGGTGAGATTGGTTCGAATATACTCAGCTTCATGGGAGGAGAACAACACTGCTCTGAGAAAACTGTATGCAAGTTTTGAAAGCAAACAGAAACAACTGAATATTGCTATCAGACGTTTACAGCTGGTTGATGAACAGGTATGTTTTTTTATTTTAAATATAGAAGCAAGAACATAAACTACAGTCAAACAAAAAATGTCTGGTCTCATGAGGAGAGGCTTAAAATGAACAGGAGGTTCAAAATATGGAAGGGAGGCTAAGCAGCCATGTACAGGATGTGATAATTCAGTGGGTGAGCCCAAAACTACACAAAGCGTTATGTGTAGGCTCTGCAGTTATAGAAGCTCCTTGGATGACAAGGAATACCCATGCTCTGTCCTTGCCTTCCTTTGAGGGCTGATCAGCATGCATTTGGCTGTTCTCAACTGGCAACTTTTGCATCTCTGTTGTAAACAGACACAACACAGTTGCGCCCAAATCAAAAATATCAGATGGAGGTGTGGTTTTATAGAAGAATGCTGAAAATTTATGGACAGTTATAATGAGCAATCTGGACATTTTGAAGGAGGCTTAGATACAAAGTCAACTTATCACAAACATCAGAAAGAGGCAGTCTTCATTCTTTTGGCCACATTATGAGAAGACAAAAACTGGAACATGTTGTGACAGCAGGAAAGATTTATAGAAAGAGTGGAAATTGGAGACAGCAAGAGAAAATTCTTGACAGTCATCCAATCACTGATTGATTGGTTGGCTGGCTGATTAATTGGTTGGCTGGTTGTGATTCACCTTCAGGGAACAATTTTAGGGGGACTCCATGGCAAGTGGTTAAGCTGCCTGCCCTGTGCTCCAAGGATCGTGGGTTTGTTTCCAGACTGCCTCATTCAGTTCACAAGTGCAGTTTTCTCTGAGACTGTGCAGTCGTCACCGAGACTACAGAGTTTGTGCTCTGTGCAGTTGTCACCGATACTACAGAGTTTGTGCTTTGTGTGATGCTTTGAGCAAGCTGCTCTGTGGAAAGAGATCAAACAATATGGGATAATACCCAGTGCAATGAAGCAGATCCTCTCACTTTTAAGCCCTTTATTTGGTTGGTTAGTTAGTTTGTTAGTTGGTACTGATGTATCATCACCATGGAAACTGTTGCAGAGCTCTCTTACCTCTCTGTTCAAAATGTAGCATCTTACACCAGAACACCTCACTATTCTACTTCTGCTTATCATGTTCCTACCTCTTCTTCTCGTGCTTTCCTCGGGTATGTAATAATATGGTGAGTTAATTTTATATATGATTTCCTATATGCTAGTTTGCTGAGAATCTGTCTGTTTAACCCTTTACAGGGCAGACACTTGTCCGTTTTCTAGCCCTGAACGAGCAAGATTTTTTCAGGTTCGGTAAACTTTCGGGGCGCATTAGTAAAAACATCACAAATAAGGTGTTAGTCAACCGATTTTAGTTAAATAAACAACACAATGAAGGGAAAAGCATGCAGAATATGTTACTCATGTGATTGTTGTCGGTAATCCATATATGAACACAAATATTTACGAAATACGGCATGTTGTTTGTGATTTTCCGTCATCTTTACGGCAATTTACAAACACATTTTCAGAATCATAATCACTTTCTTTAAAGTCCGACTCAGACTGCTAATGCAAAGTAACGCTTTGCGCTGATATCTAGCGCCAATTAATAGTCAACTTCGTGCCCTTTAATGTCATTTAAATTGAACCTAGCGAAATCTCGGCTATCACTTGAAGAATCGCCAAAATCCATTTTGAAAAACAGCGTAAAAATCCCGAAAACTATCAAAAATTGTCCGTAAAAGTCCGTTCAAATTCATACTATCGCGTTTACAAATGGCGGCCACGTTTTCAAGCTGTCGGCGAAAGCGAAAGTTGCCGTCGGAAGTGTCGGAAAGCCGAGAGATCGCGTTTTTACAATGCATAATAGTATCGGCCGGAATCAGATGCTACGATCGTTTTATGGCATCGGCCGGAATTGGCCGCTGTGACCTGTAAAGGGTTAAATCATCAAAATATTTTTGTATTTTTCCACTCTGCTAAAATGTTATAATAGAGACATGATTAAGTATTTGTTTCACTTCTTATTTAGTTTATATTTTATTTCAACACAATATAAATTCTTATCTCCTAAATTTACAACATGTTTACCTTTTAACATCTGATTTATTCAGTGTCAACTTTACATATGAAAATAAGACAATGATGTATGGAAGGTCCATTATAGTAAGCATTAATGTAGAATTTAGTCTGGCAAATTATATTCTTCATGGTTAATAAGATTGTTGAAACCAATAGCAGATTGTAAGGCAGGCCTGCTTGTCACATTCTTAAGCCGTTTAAAATAAAGTTTTCTTGCTCATTTGTACTTCGTGCTCACAAACCGAGCAGGGTGTGCAAGACTGGTTATGTATGGAACGTCACAACTGTGGGGAGGTATGTTGGAATGTGAACAGATGTTTGATGTTCATCTAGGATAGCGTTAACAAGAGTTTTGTTGTTTTAACCTACATTAATTAATTTCCCTTGTTTCTCTATCCCAGTCGAAGAGAATGGCCAGGGAAAAGCGTATCCTGAATTGGGAAAGGCTATTTGCAAAAGTGGCAACTGCCAAAAGTCATGGCCGCCGTTGGAAGTTTCATATTGAAACAATCAAAGAGAAAGCTAAGTTAGGGCTCGAGCATGTTCAGGTTTGTGTTTTAAGACTTCTAACACTGTGTTTTAATAAACCATCAGGGATGTAAATAAACGCCTAATAAAAATAAATAAATAACGCTACATGCAACCAAAGATAACTTCTTCTTCTTCAGCGTATTCCGAGCCATTGAGGTTCTTTGCTGCAGATACAATCCGTCTCCATTCGTCTCTCTGGTTGACCTTCTCTTGCCAGTCGCTGTCCAAATAAGTCAGTCCTGGAATTTGAGGCTTATTTATCTGTTTCGTAACAGAATAGTTTTTACACAGGTGGGGATGTTAACCCCACGCTTCAACCCCCAACCTGGAGGACCAGGGTGTTTCTATTTGTCTGTTCTCTACCCTTTGACCTGTCCGGCTTGGGAGGCCCTGCTGGTAGCTACGCTACCGCCGGCATAGCTCTCAGGGTCATTGAGAAACTCAAGCTCCCCCACCACGACAAGGTGGAAACACCATCGGGGGAGAAAAAATATGGAATGCTTCACGAATTTGCATGTCATCCTTGAAAAGGGAAAAACAGAGAAAATTACCTTTAGGAATCAGTTTGTCAAAACCCTTGATAAAATACGTTGCATTGATAATGGGAATATTTAGAGTAGACAACAATGTATGTTACCTTACAAATAGAATCGCATTGGCAGACTTGAAGTTTAACTGAAGAGAGATTAACTGGGGACATAGGCCATTTGATAAAGTAGGTCAGTGAAGTCTCACTTATCATGGATACTATCTCGCCTTTACATTAATATTTTACTATTTATCAGATAAAACACAAACATTTTTATATTTAAAAAATATACCACTTCTCTGCGGAACTGAAGCCTTTAAATGTAAATCTGGCCAGTTTCATTGTATGGTTCTGAAATATGGGAAAACAGGATGAAAAAATGTATTGAGGCATAACAGATACGGTGTCACGAAACAATGACAAGAACCGGATGGAGTTAAAAATTGACAAATGAGCAAGTTCTGGAAAATATAACAGAACAAATAACCTAAAAACCAAAGACTGTCTTGGCTTTGTTATATCCTAAGAGATTAAAAAATAATAGGAGAGGCAGTACTGGGGGCACAATGCTTAGGAAAAGAGGATGGGTAGACCAAGGACAATAGTTATAAAAACAGGCAGGCAAGCGTAGAATTTCTGAGCACACACAAGACACTTACTGGCACCTTGATAGACATTAGTGTGTTATGTCATGCTTTAAAATAAAGCATAATATCCTCTCCATAGCATAAAGCCTCTGCTGAATTGTAGAGAGTATGTTTTGCCCATGCAGCATCATCCCTCTCTTGGCCTGCCTAGTTTACTCAGAAGAAAGGTAACACCAATACATCTGGAAGAAGAGAGGCTGCCGGATCAGCAGCGCAGTTCTCTAACTGTCCGCCTGTCAGAGCTTCGATTCTAGACTAGTTTCCAACCAAAGCTTAGGACCTAGTCTGCCCTGCCATGAAATTTAGTCTTTAGGTTGCATTTCCTTGCATTAGGATAAGGCTTCTACCCTCCCAATTACACTCCTCCACTTGAAACCATTGACACTATCTTGGGTGTCAGGTTTGGTGAGCACCGCCCAACATTTGGCGCTAACAGAAAGCAGGTAGTACCATCTACTGTCATACAGTAGCACAGTCATATATGACTAAGACCTGACTCGGCGCACAGGACAAACAGTTATAGAATGGGAGGATCAGGAAGCTTCATGGCCAGTACAAGGACTGAGATGTTCTTGATGAGGATGATCAGATCTTTAATAATGTACTGAGTGACTAACCATGTATTTTAATGTGGATTAAAGATGCAGGAAAGGAGATTAATGCAGACAGCTATTTGTATTTGTAGCTTCTGACAGGGTCACTGATTTAGAGCTGGTCAAGAGCATACTCATTTACCAGCTGGTAGTCCTGGACACATGCTGCATCTCTGAAGTTTGACAGAGAAAATATGAACTGAAGAAGGAAGCAACACCTAGTCACAACCAATGTCTTGCTAAAGTTGGATGTGCCGACTGACAAGCCACATGTCGCAGCTGTGCTGTAAAGAGACACAACAGAATCAACATCCTTTTAGCTCAAAGAAAGAAGGAATAGATGGAGGAGGAGGAATAGGAGAGGAGAAGAAGAGGAAGAAGAAGGAGGAGGAAGTCATATTTAAGGAAGAAGAGTTGGAAGAATAAATGCATTAAAATGTATTCTCTTGATTTCCCACAGGCTTATGCTCTGAAATCGTCCAACACCAATGAAGGAGATGCTAATTTAGAAGAAGACAATGAAGTCAGTGGGGATCAAGTTTCCATACAAGGTCAGAACAGTGAAGAGGACAAGAAAACAGGTAATACTTACGGCTATTTATTTTTGGGTTATGTTCATGTAATAAATGCCACAAATTAGTGCTACGTGTTTTATTGCATGGACATGTTAGATGGTGTCCCACTAGCGTGTGGTGGATGTAGTTAGTATCAGACACTTTGGTATCTGCTCAGGCAGACGGATTGCTTATGCATGTGTCCCAAGTGCTGGGGCATTGCTTTTATTAACCAAAAATAATTAATTAAAAGGTAGTCCCATAGCAGATGGGAGCTACAGTAGATTAGTGGCTGGATGCTTGTCTTCCAACCCAGTGCTCTTGGATTCAGATTCGCACAAAATCTAACACCACATTATATTCTTTGCTATCTCATCTAACTCTACACTACAACATTTGCTATCACATCTAACTCCACATTAACTTTTCTATATCATCTAACCCTGCATTACAACTTTTGCTATCTCATCTAACTCTACATTACAACCTTTGCTATCTCATCTAACTCTACATTACAACTTTTGCTGTCTCTTATAACCCAACAATACAACCTTTGTTTTCTCATCTAACTCCATATTATAATTTTCTACATCTCATCCACAGATCTCGATTCAGTGAACAGTGAAGAGGCAGATGAATTAAACAATATTGAAAACATAGTGGTACCAGAGTTACCAATCCACTCTGTACCTGTAAAGAGACATCCATGCTGCCATCTGCAAAGTTAGTTTACTTTGGCTTGTTGTCTGATTAATTGGGAGGGGGGGGGGGGGGGGGAGGGGGGGGGGGAGAAGAAAAGAGAGGGGGGGGGGGGGGTTACCTTAAATAAATTTTGGATAAAATGGACAGAGAAGAGTTAAGACAGACATAGGTTGGTAGAATAATAATCATACACTATAACCTGTGTGACAGGGCTCCACTGACTGTTGGAGTGACTAATCGTTGTGTGAAATCTGCTTCAATCTTGATTTTGTAAATTCTTCAATAACGTGTAGATGGTTGTGTAGAACTATTGACTGAAGTCTGTGTGTGTCTATTCCTTAAGCTGTCCAGTGCCTGAATGCCGAGTCCAGTCAACTTTCCTGCTCAAGTTGTTACCTGTGACCTCTATGTTTCCCATGAACCACCGAGCTCACTGAATATTACTGACCCTGTGTTTATTCTAGTGTTTTCCCAAAGTTAACCCTAAACTACGGTTGTAGTGTGTGATTTCTATTCTACCAAACTGTGTCCGTCTTAATTCTTTTATGTCCATGACAGACATGTAATGAATGCCTGCGTGTTACCAAGGCTAATAAGGGAAGCTTAGAATAGTAACACTGCAACCTAGCATGTATGTCATAAGAGGTGACTGAGGAGGGTTGGCATTAGAGTGACTTCCCCTTCTCATGGACAACTTTAGCTGCAAAATCCAACCAGCCATGAGCAAATCGAAAGAAAAAGAAAGAGAAACAACTCTGCCAGCCAAGATGAATGGTAGCTCTTCTCCTAGAAGTATGTTGCAATGCAGAGAAAGTTGTAGCCAAGCTATCTTCTTTTAACTAGGAAAATGGAAGTCAGCTTGGCTGGATGAATAAAAGCACTCGTTCTTAAACTTCTGTTGTGCTGATGGGTTTAAATCACACACTGGTCAGTTGGACTTAAATGTTGACTTCTCATGCTTGACTTGGGGATGTAAAGTACAAGTACCCCAGAAGACGGAGTGGGTTCATCTGATGGCTATGGGCCCTGGTAATAGGGAATGCTAATCCACATGCAAAAATCAGTCCAGTGCACTAGAAGCAGTAGCATATATATGGACTACGCTTGAGTTCAAATTGAGTGAACCCACACACACACAAATGAAAATCTCCAGAACTGACATCTGGGATGCACTTATGAGCTACTTCCGAGTGCAGTGAATTTGGTTTTAGTCATGATCTTAATCCTGCTTGATTTTTACAGAAAATTCCAAGTGATGAGTGC
The DNA here is from genome assembly GCA_014155875.1 of Cepaea nemoralis. Lineage (NCBI taxonomy): Eukaryota > Metazoa > Mollusca > Gastropoda > Stylommatophora > Helicidae > Cepaea > Cepaea nemoralis. Next base: position 45,683 of record JACEFZ010001724.1, read on the forward strand.
AGTCATGAGCCAGTGGTAGTCAAGCAACCCACACAAGATGCTGAGACCTGGACTCATGAAACTGAGTTTGATCATTCCTTGTTCATTCGCATCTTCTGTCCTGAAGGGCTGCAGCAGACTGACCTCAAATGTTCTGTGACATATAATGGAAACGTGTTAAAGACGCCAGTTCTGGACAGACCAGATGAAGAGGTAAGACCTGGGGCCTTTTATAAATACTTCTTCTTCTTCTCTTCCTCCTCCTTTCTCTTCTTATCTTTCTCCTGTTCCCTCTTTCTTTTTCTTCTCCCTCCTCCTTCTCTTCTTTTCTCTTCTGCTTCTTTTTCTTATTTCTCATTCTCCTCCTCTTTTTCCTCTTGCTTCACCTCTGCTTCTTCTTTTAGTTCTCCTTCTTCTTATTATTATTCCTCTTCTTCTTCTTCTTCTTCTTCTTCTTCTTTCTTCTTCTTCTTCTTCTTCTTCTTCTTCTTCTTCTTCTTCTTCTTCACCATCAAGTGCCCTGCTAGCTGGCATAGGCATTCATATCTCTCTACATATCTCGGTCTTTGGTGTTCTGGATCAACTCTGCTGATGATATTCCTCCATGCCATCATCTCAATCCATCCAGCATCATTTCTCTTGGTCTACCTCTGCCTCTTTTTCCCTCAATCTTTCCAGTTGTCACGATGTTCTCCAATGCCTCTCTTCTCATCACATGAACAAAGAAAGCTGTTTGTCGCTTTCTTATTGTATATAATATTCTAGTTTAATTAGCCTCTTTCAGGCAATCGTCATTAGTTACTCTGGCAGTCCAAGGAATTCAATGAGTGAATGCTTGTGAGTTTGTATGTTTGTGAGAGATGTCTTTGTTGATGTGTTGTTGACTGGGTGTATGACTGTGAGTGTTTGTGTAAATGAGGTATTTATGTATGAATATGTGTGTGTAGGTATGTATGTATACCTACATCATTGCTTGTTGTGGTATACTATTAGTTGGGTGTAAATGCGTTTTGATTGTTTACAACAGAGCTGCGTTATGTGCACCTTGTGGCCGACACATCCACCTTCTTCTGGTATTTGTTGACCCGGTTGACCTTTCTGTGGTGCAGAAAGGCTAGATAGAGAATGCTAGGTAACAAAACAGTTCAAGTTTCATCCCCTTTGTTTCAGACTCATGAAATAAATCAAGGATTTATTGACAGACCCCATGCAGCTCGTCAGTCGAAGGAAAGATCTCATCACAGTGGTAAGTTATTGACATGACCTGTTGCAGTTGACAATCATTTTAAATTGTCTTCCAGGTTCTGGTTTTAATTGTTTCTGCTCCAGTTATTTTTGTGTGTGTTTTCCTGTGTCTGTTGCCATTGTTTGTGTTGTGTGTTTCTTGTTGGTAAGTCATAGGAGAAATTAATATGGCTATAGTGATGATATCTATTCTGTGCAAACTGAACTGATATTGGACTAATGTGAGAATTAGATCTTCATTATTATCCTCATCATCTGCATGATCATATGAAATAGGAGTAAAAGTTGTTCATGCCACATGAATCATCATACTCCATACAGGTCTGCATAATGAGTTCCACTTCTGAGTAATCACAAAGAACTTATCATTTTCTGTTTTACTATAAATGTCCTCTTTGCTCTTGCGAATCTAATTCTAATTTTTGTCTCACGTCTGTTGTCTTCCATTACAGTTGACCCAGATAGTTAAATTTATTAACATTGGCCTAATAGATAAATTTACTAACATTGTGCTTAATGTAGTATATATCTTTTCTTTAACTGTCTTAAGCACTCCTCTAAAATCGTTTGCTGTTTCTTGTAGTGTGTCCAATATCTTTCCAATTCTATATATCTCAGTGTATAATTCGTATGTGTGTGTTTATTTCTATGTCCCCTTTTATTCCACTGACCATATGTATTCCAGAAGAAAGACTGTGAATGTATGTAATTGCATGGTTTCATCATCATCATCATTTTTGCTGTCAAGCATCGTAGGGAGGAATAATTTGTGCAGCAGCGCCCGATGGGTGGCACTGGATAGTGTCATTCCATGTGATTGTACAATGTCTTTGATGTCGTTAATCCATTTTCTTCTCAATTGTCTTCTTGCTCTTATAGCAGATGTTCTTTGATATAGGGCCAGTGCTGATATGAGATGGCCAAACCATTTTATCTTCTGTCTTTCAATATATATGGCACAAGGTGTTGATCCCACTTATCCCGCCACTATGGTTTCATCTATGTATATTATCTCCAATGTCTGATGCTGTAACTCTTCAACAACTTCTGTTTCATTGGAATGTGTCTAGTTCTTTGCAAGAGCTGAACATTGATGACTCTGTCATACCTTCTGACGGCATCTCTTCAAAACAGTCTTTGTATGATCCCCATGCTGGAAGTTCTGTCATACAGTCGGTGGGCATATTTGTCTTAACAGGTTAATGAATGTTTGAAATGTCACTCTTTCTGTAACAGGCACCAAATGAAATGGATTAAATTGTGGTAAAGCTGTAGGAATGTAAATAATTTAACAACTTGAAGTGTAGGTCAATTTTACAAAATACAATGACAGAACATAGAGGATATTGTGATGACAAGCCTTCTCAAGCAAATAGAAACAACTAGAAAACATACACAATTATATATATTTTTATTTCAGCTTTCCACTCTGGATCCGATTCAATGTCCGCACGGAGGAAAAGGTGAGACACATTACAAGAGGGTAGTTTAAATAAACATTTTACGCAACCAGTGGCTAGTGCTGTGCAGGCCTTTACCTCAATAAGTCTTTCTGAATTTATCTTTATTAATTAATAAATTATGCCACCCATCTCATGCTACAAGTTTAACACAGAAGCCACAAATGATATATTGCACAATTTATAGCCAGGTATATTTCACTGCATTTATAGCCAGGTATATTTCACTGCATCTCACCAGGTGCTTACTGCAGAGTAATCTCCATGCTGGGGATAATACGAGGGTAAGTTAATAAGTAAGTCACAAATGGCTGTAGAAAAATAACTAAATATGATAACTTGTAACCAGTTTATTTTTATACATACATTGTCCCTTTATTTCTCAACATAATTTCCACCAACATTGATGCACTTATCCCATTGTTTTATCAATCCTCCCAAACCGGCTGCATCAAACTGCATGCTTTGTTTTAATTTACCAGCCATCCCACAGAACTGGGTAAATTACTTATTGACTCGCCCTTGTAACTTTTTCTACCCAGCTGTGCACTGCTTTACGGGACAAACGATTTGTCAGCATAAACACTGAAAACCCACCTTGGTGGGAGACATTTCGCGAATGATGCTGAAGTTGAATGTGAAGTCAAAACATGGTTTAGAAAACAGAGCATGCAGTTCTATGCAGCCAGTTTGGGAGGACTGATAAAACGATGGGATGAGTGCATCAATGTTGGTGGAAATTATGTTGAGACATAAAGGGACAATGTATGTATAAAAATAAACTGGTTTCAAGTTGTTATCATATTTAGTTATTTTTCTACAGCCATTTGTGACTTACATATTAACTTACCCTCGTAATATTGGGGATGATGAATTCTCCATGTCCGAACAATACAGGTGACAATGATTTTAATTGTGTCTGCCAAAGTATTATTCATTTATTCACTTCGTATGATATATATTTCTGCAGTATGCATCTGACGAAATGCAGCAAAATATACCAGGCAGTAAATTGTGTAACATATATAGTTTGTGGTTTCTGTGTATAAATTCACTAAGTTTTGAATTTCATGCTACAAATTTTGTAGGTTAGTTTTCACACTCTATCATTCATTTCAAGGGTGCAAGTTTTTCTGAGACCCAAGTGAATCATCAGTGGAGTTTGTGCTCTGTGCGATGCTTTTAACGGGTTGCCCTGTGGAAACAATATGACCATTAAAAATGGTTTAAAAAGCAAGAGGAACACTTTATTGCATCGAAATTTGTCCCATGTGGCTTTTTCCACCGGGAAGCCTGCCAAAAGCATCACACAAAGTACAGACTCCATAGCTCCAGCGACAACCCCGGGAGTCTCAGAGAACATTGCACTCATGAACCGAACGACATGGCCCAGAATAGAACCCATAACCTTCAGAGCTTAAGGTAGGTGCGTGACCACTTTGCCACGGAGACTCCCTAAGGCATGTAAAAAGACTGTTGAACTTACTTTACCATATGCCGAAACCATCTTAAGCCATGTGACAGGGTCCACTACTCTACTACGTATTTTAACTACAGGTTCTGTGAGCTTGAGTTGCAACTGCCAGCTCCTATCAAGGACGGTGTATTGCTGCTGGGTAAAAAACCTTCACCTGAATCTGAAAGCTTGAACATAGCAGTGCACCAGGGCAAGTTTGAGGAGATTATTGCAGTTGCCAGCATTAACTTCACAGACATTAAACAGATGGTAAGTATCATGGTCCATGTTTGTGGTCAGGACATAAGTGTGTGAACGAAGCTCACTTAATGACTTTTCCTATCTTGTGACCATCATTCTTTATTCAGTTAGTCACAATTTAATATATTTACTGCCCAGTAGTAGTCGCTATATTTAGCTCTCTAGTGACATTAGTTTAGGTTTGTTTACATTATCTTAGCTCAACATGACTCTGTTTACATTTTGTCTCCTAGGTTTAACTCACTTCTTCTTCTTCTCTATTATTATTCCTTCATCTGAGTCTTGACAGGAGGTAACCATTGTACTAAGTTGTCTGTTTCTGTTTCAGTTCTGTTTTATTTCACAGAAGAGCTCTAACTAAATCATTGTTCTAAAAATGCGTAAGGATCTTTGTTGGTAGAAGTTAAAAAGATATTTTTTGTCTGCTTTAACATGTTTAGAGAAATTAGACGTAGACAGCCATGATTTGGTGGTGGTAGGGGGGAGGGGATATTATGAGGAGAAATTAACTTAAAAACTTAGTGACAGCTGGCAGTCACAATTGGAAAAGAGTATGTGGAACGCAAAGAAATAAATATCTGGATGGTGTAGCCACATGGAATGATTGGGACAAGAACCCAGATCCGATCCAAAACTCTGGTGCTTGTGTGAGATGATGAGTCATGACTGCCCATGTTTGTTCTAGCACTTAACATTAATGGTTATAGAATCAGTTATATCCGGGAAGGTTAACCCGGTCAACAAATGCCCGCAGAAGTCGGATGTGTCGGCCTAACGGCGCAAGAACGCAGCTCTGCTGTAAACAGGCACAACGCAATCACATCCGGAAAAAAACTCCGGATGAACGAAGAAGAAGAAGAAGAATCAGTTATATTATTATTATTGTTATTATTATTATTATTATTATTATTATTATTATAATCATCTTAGCAAGTCTGAAGACTTGGGTTGAAGTCAACTCCAATGTCCCCTGTTCTCAGCAGTCCTCTTTAGCTCTGCATGAAGTCTGAACCCCAATGTTCATGTATGCCTGTGTCCTCTTCTTCTTTTCTCCCTTACCTTTCACTTTCCAGTATTTATAATAGAAGCATTCCTTGTCTACAGAGCTGCCGTGATGCAGTAACTAGCATGCTTGCCTGCTGGTCTAGTGATTATGAGTTTAAATCCCATTGAGATAGATTTTTTTAAAATTGACCTGGGCTTCTAGCCGGCTCCATGGTGAAGGGCTTACGGATGTGGTTCGTGATCCTGCATACCCACATTCAAAACACAGCTGTGCGCGATTTGGCCGCAGACCGTGTTGCGTTGGTTTTTTACATTTTTTTTCCAGAAAGCAATGGCAAATTACTGAACATAAACTTGCCAAGACATTATAACAGCAAAAAATGCTGGTGTTGACTGCAATGTCCTGTAAAGGAAATGCAACTAACTCTTCCAGGTCATCATCATCATGTGCCATGTCAATAAGCATGAGCAATCATATTTCACCTTCTCACACGAGTCGTGGATCAGCTCTATGTTTTTGTCTACATTATGCCATATGGCCAAGCTATCTAGATATTGACCTCTCTGCTTTATGACCTAGTATATGTAAAAGTCTAATACTTAGCAAACAAGTTTATCTTCACATTACAAAAATGTTGCAGAAATTAGAAACAGTTTATCTACCTCCTTCACATGAAGATCTTGATGTGCCTGCCCCACAATCAAGAACCAACTCTTTCAGGTCAGTATTCTTTTGTGTTATTTGTGTGTTATTTTGTTGTCCCATTGATAAAGAATTCATTTGACATGTTTGCTTGTATCTGGTGTGTTTTCCCATTCGTTGAGCTTCTCAGTCATATTTCATGTTTTGTTCAGACTCTTATCAGGTCAATCATGTCAAACATACTGAGGAATTCCGGTCCAATATGGCACACAGGCAGGTGATCCGTTAAGGCTTTGCAGTGTATTTTGCTTCTGACTACGGTTTACTTATGCATTTTCCTTATTTTAAACTTGTAGTACATGGTTCTGCCACCCAGCTGCTGAGCTTAGTGCTTGGTGTGACACTGTGAGCTGTAGATTTCATGTGAAATGCTTTTTCTGCTGTCCACAGTGGTTTATTTTGTGAATTGCATGATTAAAAACATAATGTGTAACCCATCACAGAACTAGTTGGTTTGCCTTATGCAGCAATGTGTGTGCAACAGCTGTTTTTTCTTGTGCTTCTTCCATCAATGATGAACTGTAATTCTAGTGATGACAGGGCTGCATTCTCTCTCCATACCTATCCAACCTATAAACAGAAAATATAAATAGATATGTCAAAAACGAGACCAGAAATAATTGTGATCTGTGTGTAATTGGTGGAAATAAAATTTCATAACTTAGATATGCAGATGACACAGTTCTCCTTTCAAATATTGCTAATGGATTAAAAGAAAGAAAAAGAATGAAACAGTGAAAATCAGAATATTTTTCTGACAAAAATAATGTGTACAATCGAAACCACATTTCAAAAAAAGATTTAATGAAGAGAATGAAAATGTAACAAACTGAGAATATCTTGGCTACATAATCAGCAGCAATGAGGAATGTTCATAACAAATTAAACGCAAGCTGGCCATAACAATGCAGAGATTCAGCTGCATTAAGAACCTATGGCACAACACCAGCAAACAAGTAACATGTTTTTGAAGGTGCATCTTTCCTTGGAAACATGTGACAGTTAGGGACCATTTCACCATCACTAAAGAAGAAAACTGGGCCTTTAGAGCTCAAATGTTACAGAAGAGTTCCTATAATATCGTGGACCAAGAAGATGAAAAATACTGATATCCTTTCAGATCTGAACATCGGATAAAACCGGCTCATAAACAGACTTGTGTCTCAGAAACTGAAATACCATGACATATTTCATACATCAAAATGGCTCGGAGAGTACAGTGATGGAAGACATGGTTCCTTGTAAAATAGGCAGAGGTAAACCAGCATAGAGACTTACACAGGACATTGCAGACACCTTTGGCATGGGGGACTATGGTGCAGAAGAAATGGCAAGAGATCAATTAGCTTTTTGACATTCCATGATAAGAGAAGAGTCCGGGAAAGAAACATAATAATGTCCTTATAAATTATTGATGACTTGTTCTTATAAATTATAGATGACTTGTCGTTGTATATTATTGATGACGTGTCAGCATAAATTATTGATGACTTATCCTTATAAATTATTGATGTCGCGTCCTTATACATTATTGATGACTTGTCCTTATAAATTATTGATGACGCGTCCTTACCTCGACTTCTGCAGCTTCCTCAACTTCTGTAGCTTCCTTGTCTTCTACATCTTCCTTGACTTCTGCAGCTTCCTTGACTTCTGCATCTTCGTTGACTTCTGCATCTTCGTTGACTTCTGCAGCAGCCTTTCACCTCCCAGTGGAGCATAGGCCCTTAACCAAGTCCTTTGTGCTCTTGTTCATGTGTCTTACTGCCTTTCTGTTATCTTGTTTGGCTTTCCACAGCACTTCCTCCAGCTGGGGAGGGGACTCTCTCGCTGACTCCATTGACATTCCAGGATTAGCAGATGACTTGCCAGTTAATGTGACAACTACATCTTCCCATGACAAACTTATAACCAAGAGTGAGCCCCAGCTGTTTTCACTTTACTCCCTGCACTCTGGAAAGTCTGGCCAAGTACAGATGCCTTGTGGGAGCCTACCTCTACTGATGTTTTGGGGAAAGCGGGCTCGGCCTTGGTACTTGAACAAACAGACTGGTGGGTTTGTACAACAGTTTGTTTTATTGTAGCAGGCGTGTTAGTGATGTTGATAGGGAACTCGTTGATAATGTTATGAGCACGGTCGGACAAGGATTTGACACCTGGGCACATCACCTGCTAAGTGAGGAAAATACTGGCCAGCTGTTCCTCAGTGCATCCAGGCCTACAAAATGTAATGGTCCTATCATGTCATAGGCCCATAGCAGAAAATTGCTTCGGACAAATTTAATTTTATTGTAAGTGCTCACACTGCTTGTTTCAATAACATGTTTTAATGACTCAGTAGTGGCTTTTCAGAAGATGAAAGATATCTCTTTAAATGCCAGAAAGAGGATGCCAAAATGTTATACAGAAATTGTTCTGCTGTATTGCAGTCTATCTTGGAATGTGGACAATCTAGTCAGAAATCACATCGGAAGAAACAGAGATGCGGTTTCTGAGATAAATATTTCAAACATCTTGAACTGCCAGAGTAACTGACGAGTGTCAGAAAAAGGCTCATAAATGCAGAATATTATATATGACCATAATAATAAGACAAACTGTGTTCGTTGGCTACTTAATGAGAAGAGGGGCATAGGAAAACCTTATGATGACCAGAAAGATTAGCAGTAGAAGAAGCAAACTGGGAGAAATTAAGTTAGATAACTTAATATGGTTTCATGGAGGAATATCATCAATTGAATTGATCCAGAACTCTAATGATTAAGGTCTGTATGATTGCCATTGCCATTTGGCAGGGTGGTGATGATGATTAATCTGTCATATTTCCAGTCTTTTAAAAGATACTAATGTTCAAGTATGACGGATGATCTTCGATGAAAAATTACATGACCGAACTGAGTACAAGACCATAAGTGCTCAGTCTCCTCCAGCATAAGTTGAAGGGTGTGGTTGCTGATTGCCCCTGTTGTGAGCTGGCTAGCCAAACATCAGACCTGCATTCACTACAACCAGTTCTTTACTCAATTTCCCGTTCTTAAAGCCAAAAACGAGAATATTTGTCAAGTAGTGCTGCCTCATGTTTGAATATTCAAATGTACAATACCGTGACATTAAGCTCAGAAAGTTCTCCCTCTGGCCTGAGCGTAAAAGCACAGGATCTCCTCATACGTCGAACAACTGATCCATCAGTAAGAACGGATATTACCACAGTGCACTCCCTCCTCAAGCAAAGACGCCTCTGGTGGCTGGGCCATGTACACTCTCTCCTCAAGCAAAGACGCCTCTGGTGGCTTGGCCATGTATCTCGAATGGAGGATGAACGTATTCCAAAAGTTCTCCTATATGGAGAACTAGCCACGGGGAAGAGGCCAACCGGAAGACCCCAAATGCGATATAGGGATGTGTGTAAACAAGATATGAAAACCCTAGGCATAGATCCAGACATGTGGGAAAGAGTTGCAACAGACAGATGTTCCTGGAGAAGAGATGTACGAAACGGACTGGTGCTCTTTGAGCGCAATCTGATCCAACATACTGAGGACAGGAGGCACAGGCATAAAATGCAGTCACTTACTGTGGGACCTGCCTTGTCTTACAGATGCTAAAACTTTGATAGAGATTGTCAACTCTTGCATTGGAATATACGGTCACCAGCGTTGCTGCCAGGTGCCGCCCAAGCAGCACAACTCGATAGTCCTACAGGACTGAAAGAGGCCTACTTCTACTTCTATGGCTACAGATTACAGGAAGAACTGTGAAGGAAGACTGGTACCTTTGCCGTGACAATAAGTAGCTTGATTATGGAGATCTTGGCAGTAACTAAAGCTGGGGACACAGACTTTCACCCAGGCTTGCTTTCCGCAAATCTGTCCGGTTGTCACAACATGTTCCAGTTTTTGTCTTCTCATAATGTGGCCAAAAAACAATGACTGCCTCTTTCTGATGTTTGTGATAATTTGTCTTTGCGACTCGATGAGTATGCTCAGGAAAATCAAGATGGGTTGGTCTTGAAGACAATGCGTGGAGTCTCTGATAAGATAGCTTGATAAAAATTAGGTTTATTTTTGTGCCAGGAAATGAGCAAGCTGATAGGCTTGCCGGCCAGGCTACTGTAGAAAGTGGACCAGCAATAGACCAGGCTACTGTAGAAAGTGGACTAGCAATGGACCAGGCTACTGTAGAAAGTGGACCAGGCTACTGTAGAAAGTGGACCAGCAATGGACCAGGCTACTATAGAAAGTGGACCAGGCTACTGTAGAAAGTGGACCAGGCTACTGTAGAAAGTGGACCAGCAATGGACCAGGCTACTGTAGAAAGTGGACCAGGCTACTGTAGAAAGTGGACCAGCAATAGACCAGGCTACTGTAGAAAGTGGACCAGGCTACTGTAGAAAGTGGACCAGCAATAGACCAGGCTACTGTAGAAAGTGGACCAGGCTACTGTAGAAAGTGGACCAGCAATGGACCAGGCTACTGTAGAAAGTGGACCAGCAATAGACCAGGCTACTGTAGAAAGTGGACCAGCAATAGACCAGGCTACTGTAGAAAGTGGACCAGCAATGGACCAGGCTACTGTAGAAAGTGGACCAGGCTACTGTAGAAAGTGGACCAGCAATAGACCAGGCTACTGTAGAAAGTGGACCAGCAATAGACCAGGCTACTGTAGACAGTGGACCAGGCTACTGTAGAAAGTGGACCAGGCTACTGTAGAAAGTGGACCAGCAATAGACCAGGCTACTGTAGAAAGTGGACCAGCAATAGACCAGGCTACTGTAGAAAGTGGACCAGCAATAGACCAGGCTACTGTAGAAAGTGGACCAGCAATAGACCAGGCTACTGTAGAAAGTGGACCAGCAATAGACCAGGCTACTGTAGAAAGTGGACCAGGCTACTGTAGAAAGTGGACCAGGCTACTGTAGAAAGTGGACCAGGCTACTGTAGAAAGTGGACCAGGCTACTGTAGAAAGTGGACCAGGCTACTGTAGAAAGTGGACCAGGCTACTGTAGAAAGTGGACCAGGCTACTGTAGAAAGTGGACCAGGCTACTGTAGAAAGTGGACCAGGCTACTGTAGAAAGTGGACCAGGCTACTGTAGAAAGTGGACCAGGCTACTGTAGAAAGTGGACCAGGCTACTGTAGAAAGTGGACCAGGCTACTGTAGAAAGTGGACCAGCAATAGACCAGGCTACTGTAAAAGTGGACAAGGCTACTGTAGAAAGTGGACCAGCAATGGACCAGGCTACTATAGAAAGTGGACCAGCAATAGACCAGGCTACTGTAGAAAGTGGACCAGCAATGGACCAGGCTACTGTAGAAAGTGGACCAGCAATGGACCAGGCTACTATAGAAAGTGGACCAGCAATAGACCAGGCTACTGTAGAAAGTGGACCAGCAATGGACCAGGCTACTATAGAAAGTGGACCAGCAATGGACCAGGCTACTGTAGAAAGTGGACCAGCAATGGACCAGGCTACTGTAGAAAGTGGACCAGGCTACTGTAGAAAGTGGACTAGCAATGGACCAGGCTACTGTAGAAAGTGGACCAGCAATAGACCAGGCTACTGTAGAAAGTGGACCAGCAATAGACCAGGCTACTGTAGAAAGTGGACCAGCAATAGACCAGGCTACTGTAGAAAGTGGACCAGCAATAGACCAGGCTACTGTAGAAAGTGGACCAGCAATAGACCAGGCTACTGTAGAAAGTGGACCAGCAATAGACCAGGCTACTGTAGAAAGTGGACCAGCAATAGACCAGGCTACTGTAGAAAGTGGACCAGCAATGGACCAGGCTACTGTAGAAAGTGGACCAGCAATAGACCAGGCTACTGTAGAAAGTGGACCAGGCTACTGTAGAAAGTGGACCAGCAATAGACCAGGCTACTGTAGAAAGTGGACCAGGCTACTGTAGAAAGTGGACCAGCAATGGACCAGGCTACTGTAGAAAGTGGACCAGCAATGGACCAGGCTACTGTAGAAAGTGGACCAGGCTACTGTAGAAAGTGGACTAGCAATGGACCAGGCTACTATAGAAAGTGGACCAGCAATAGACCAGGCTACTGTAGAAAGTGGACTAGCAATGGACCAGGCTACTGTAGAAAGTGGACCAGCAATAGACCAGGCTACTGTAGAAAGTGGACCAGCAATAGACCAGGCTACTGTAGAAAGTGGACCAGCAATAGACCAGGCTACTGTAGAAAGTGGACCAGCAATAGACCAGGCTACTGTAGAAAGTGGACCAGCAATGGACCAGGCTACTGTAGAAAGTGGACCAGGCTACTGTAGAAAGTGGACTAGCAATAGACCAGGCTACTGTAGAAAGTGGACCAGGCTACTGTAGAAAGTGGACCAGCAATGGACCAGGCTACTGTAGAAAGTGGACCAGCAATAGACCAGGCTACTGTAGAAAGTGGACCAGCAATAGACCAGGCTACTGTAGAAAGTGGACCAGCAATAGACCAGGCTACTGTAGAAAGTGGACCAGCAATGGACCAGGCTACTGTAGAAAGTGGACCAGCAATAGACCAGGCTACTGTAGAAAGTGGACCAGGCTACTGTAGAAAGTGGACCAGCAATAGACCAGGCTACTGTAGAAAGTGGACCAGGCTACTGTAGAAAGTGGACCAGCAATGGACCAGGCTACTGTAGAAAGTGGACCAGCAATGGACCAGGCTACTGTAGAAAGTGGACCAGGCTACTGTAGAAAGTGGACTAGCAATGGACCAGGCTACTATAGAAAGTGGACCAGCAATAGACCAGGCTACTGTAGAAAGTGGACTAGCAATGGACCAGGCTACTGTAGAAAGTGGACCAGCAATAGACCAGGCTACTATAGAAAGTGGACTAGCAATGGACCAGGCTACTGTAGAAAGTGGACCAGCAATAGACCAGGCTACTATAGAAAGTGGACTAGCAATGGACCAGGCTACTGTAGAAAGTGGACCAGCAATGGCTTGAAGACAATATGTGAAGTCTGTGATAAGATAGCTTAATACAACTTGAGTTTATTTGTGTGCCAGGACATGCGGGTGTAGTAGGAAATGAGCAAGCTGATAGGCTTGCCGGCCAGGCTACTGTAGAAAGTGGACCAGCAATGGACCAGGCTACTGTAGAAAGTGGACCAGGCTACTGTAGAAAGTGGACCAGGCTACTGTAGAAAGTGGACCAGCAATGGACCAGGCTACTGTAGAAAGTGGACCAGCAATGGACCAGGCTACTGTAGAAAGTGGACCAGCAATGGACCAGGCTACTGTAGAAAGTGGACCAGCAATGGACCAGGCTACTGTAGAAAGTGGACCAGCAATAGACCAGGCTACTATAGAAAGTGGACCAGCAATGGACCAGGCTACTGTAGAAAGTGGACCAGGCTACTGTAGAAAGTGGACCAGCAATAGACCAGGCTACTGTAGAAAGTGGACCAGGCTACTGTAGAAAGTGGACCAGCAATGGACCAGGCTACTGTAGAAAGTGGACCAGCAATGGACCAGGCTACTGTAGAAAGTGGACCAGCAATGGACCAGGCTACTGTAGAAAGTGGACCAGCAATGGACCAGGCTACTGTAGAAAGTGGACCAGCAATGGACCAGGCTACTATAGAAAGTGGACCAGCAATAGACCAGGCTACTGTAGAAAGTGGACCAGGCTACTGTAGAAAGTGGACCAGCAATGGACCAGGCTACTATAGAAAGTGGACTAGCAATGGACCAGGCTACTATAGAAAGTGGACCAGCAATGGACCAGGCTACTGTAGAAAGTGGACTAGGCTACTGTAGAAAGTGGACCAGGCTACTGTAGAAAGTGGACCAGGCTACTGTAGAAAGTGGACCAGCAATAGACCAGGCTACTGTAGAAAGTGGACCAGCAATGGACCAGGCTACTGTAGAAAGTGGACCAGCAATAGACCAGGCTACTATAGAAAGTGGACCAGCAATGGACCAGGCTACTGTAGAAAGTGGACCAGCAATAGACCAGGCTACTATAGAAAGTGGACCAGCAATGGACCAGGCTACTGTAGAAAGTGGACTAGGCTACTGTAGAAAGTGGACCAGGCTACTGTAGAAAGTGGACCAGGCTACTGTAGAAAGTGGACCAGCAATAGACCAGGCTACTGTAGAAAGTGGACCAGCAATGGACCAGGCTACTGTAGAAAGTGGACCAGCAATAGACCAGGCTACTATAGAAAGTGGACCAGCAATGGACCAGGCTACTGTAGAAAGTGGACTAGGCTACTGTAGAAAGTGGACCAGCAATAGACCAGGCTACTGTAGAAAGTGGACCAGGCTACTGTAGAAAGTGGACTAGCAATAGACCAGGCTACTATAGAAAGTGGACCAGCAATGGACCAGGCTACTGTAGAAAGTGGACTAGGCTACTGTAGAAAGTGGACCAGGCTACTGTAGAAAGTGGACCAGGCTACTGTAGAAAGTGGACCAGCAATAGACCAGGCTACTGTAGAAAGTGGACCAGCAATGGACCAGGCTACTGTAGAAAGTGGACCAGCAATAGACCAGGCTACTATAGAAAGTGGACCAGCAATGGACCAGGCTACTGTAGAAAGTGGACTAGGCTACTGTAGAAAGTGGACCAGGCTACTGTAGAAAGTGGACCAGGCTACTGTAGAAAGTGGACCAGCAATAGACCAGGCTACTGTAGAAAGTGGACCAGCAATGGACCAGGCTACTGTAGAAAGTGGACCAGCAATAGACCAGGCTACTATAGAAAGTGGACCAGCAATAGACCAGGCTACTATAGAAAGTGGACCAGCAATGGACCAGGCTACTGTAGAAAGTGGACCAGCAATAGACCAGGCTACTGTAGAAAGTGGACCAGCAATGGACCAGGCTACTGTAGAAAGTGGACCAGGCTACTGTAGAAAGTGGACCAGGCTACTGTAGAAAGTGGACCAGCAATAGACCAGGCTACTGTAGAAAGTGGACCAGCAATAGACCAGGCTACTGTAGAAAGTGGACCAGCAATAGACCAGGCTACTGTAGAAAGTGGACTAGCAATAGACCAGGCTACTGTAGAAAGTGGACCAGGCTACTGTAGAAATTGGACCAGCAATAGACCAGGCTACTGTAGAAAGTGGACCAGGCTACTGTAGAAAGTGGACCAGGCTACTGTAGAAAGTGGACCAGCAATGGACCAGGCTACTGTAGAAAGTGGACCAGGCTACTGTAGAAAGTGGACCAGCAATAGACCAGGCTACTGTAGAAAGTGGACCAGCAATAGACCAGGCTACTGTAGAAAGTGGACCAGCAATAGACCAGGCTACTATAGAAAGTGGACCAGCAATAGACCAGGCTACTATAGAAAGTGGACCAGCAATGGACCAGGCTACTATAGAAAGTGGACCAGCAATGGACCAGGCTACTATAGAAAGTGGACCGGCAATAGACCAGGCTACTATAGAAAGTGGACCAGCAATAGACCAGGCTACTGTAGAAAGTGGACCAGCAATAGGCCAGGCTACTGTAGAAAATGGACCAGGCTACTGTAGAAAATGGACCAGGCTACTGTAGAAAGTGGACTAGCAATGGCCCAGGCTACTGTAGAAAGTGGACTAGCAATGGACCAGGCTACTGTAGAAAGTGGACTAGCAATAGGCCAGGCTACTATAGAAAGTGGACCAGCAATGGACCAGGCTACTGTAGAAAGTGGACTAACAATTTACCGTGCTGATATAGTGAATGCCCTCAGAGAGCCGTGGTGATTAAATGAAAAGACGACTGCAAATCTGCAACCCTGACTAGATTGCAAGAACTTCAAGTGAAAAGTGAAGCCAGACAGGAGTGCTATGCAAGGAGTCAAAGAAGAATAGTCAATCAACACAGAACTTATGTTGTCATCTGCTACATGCTGAGACAGATTGTGTTTGTCCATCAAGGATGATGATGACCATTCATTTCATCCAGTGGGATTGAAAGTTTGAAGCCGCGAGTTAGTTCTGAGATGGCTGATAAGGCCTATTTTGGTTTGAAATGTTCTTTGACAATGTAGGCAAAGAATGCTAGCCTTTCCAGGAGGAGGATCTCCTGCAGTGGTTTTTTTTTTGTCGAGCCTTTTTTTCACAGCTCTTTCAGTCCCGTTTGCTTCACAAGTGACTACACCTTTGTGTAATGATGTACACCACAAATGTCAGTCTTTGGTAGCAGTCTCCCAAGTGTTGTGATGAATTTCAAAAGCTTTTAGTGAGACCCTCAGAGTATTTGTAAAGCGTTTCCTCTGGCCGCCTTGGGAGTGCTTACCACAGGGCAGCGCAGTTCACCGCAAGAGAGATACTGAGGAGGGGATCCCAGCACTTTTGGGCTGAATGGGGCAATATGCATTGAGGGTAATCAGATAACTAACTGACTAAATTAAGATTAATATTTCTTCCTTTGACTCATCATTTTTGTGTGTGATATCAACAGGCACTTGCAGCATCAATGACCTTGTGTATGCCATGACAGGGATTGATATAACCACATCACAAAATGATCTTCACAAGGAAATGGTGGATGCAGCCATCTCAGTGTGCAGTTTCAGCCCTGAAGCTAAAGAGGTAGATATGACATCCATGAATGAAATATTTGTAGAAGTGCTTTAGTAAACAGCCATTATGTGAACTATACAAACATCACTATTTCAGTCCCTGAAAGTTTTGCTGCAGACACTCATAAGGGGAAATAAGCACTATGAAAAGATCTCAAGTACCTTACTCCATCCAGTAGTTTGTCCTGCACAAATCTTTTCCCTCATTCAAAAGTTCTGCCTCTTTTGGTGTCAAGTATAAACTATTTATCACATCTTGAATCCATCTTTGTTGTGGTCGCCCTCTTCTTTGCTTCCTCAGTACACCTTCATCCACAGTGATATGAGGTGACTAGCTCTCATCCTTGCCACCTTCATGTCCTGTAAACATCTCTGCTAAACATGTTATGAGGCTGGTTTGATGGAGACATCACTCAGTTCTGATTATACTGGGAAGTGAACCCCAGGCTCCCAGTTTGGTCAGCTAGTGAGCTCTGATGAAGAGCTTAACTGATGAAGAGCTTAAACAGAGAACTAGACATGCTCCAACCAATCAGAGCTTAAGCAGAGAACTAGACATGCTCCAGCCAATAAAAAGTTGAGAAGTTGATGCTGGATATGACACACATTAAGAAAACCTGATCATATTATAACTAGAAAAAGTTAGTTGCATATCCTTTACGGACGTAGCAGTCAGCCCCAGCATTTTTGGCTGTTCATGATTCCTGGGCAAGTTTACATTCAGTAGTTTGCTATTGCTTTCTGAATGACCTGCATCCATACCATTTCATAAAAAAACCATTCCAGAAGCTAGAAAGTCCATTGTCTATAACTCACAAGGCAAACAAAATAGAGAAAGACCTTAAAATGCATGGAGAAGAGAGTTAGAGACAGACGAATAATATAGAAAGAACTTTGAGGAAGCTGCAGGAAATGGTAAAGATATGAAGACTTGGCATGAGTTGGTTGAAGATGTCGCTTGATCTACAGCCATATAAGGAAAACCTATTGAATAAGGATGTAGATAGAAAAGTTGACCCTTGGTGAGGTCGGTCCACTGTAGGATAAGAAGACAAAATGGCTCGTGGTGGGCTAGGTAGTATGAATCCTGGTCCCAGATGAGTCTACCTTCCTATCAGTGGCACAGGGAACTGCAAGTAAAGTTGGAAGCTATACACCGATAGATGATAGCTGACTTAGTTAGCAGCGACACGCTACCCTGTGATGAAGAAAAATCCCCCAGCGCCCTCAAGTATAACATACAGGAGAGACACAACTAGTTCACTCAACTTCTATCCTTGCACACTTCACTTACTATTAATTATTATGAGGTGTAAAAGGCACTAAACGTCAGTAGATTAAGTTTTTGTGTGATGGTCTATAAATCAGACCTCACAGTTTAATTATAAAGGAAAACAAAGAGTGGCTCCCCTCAGGAGATAGGAAAAGAAAAACGAAGTATCCCATCAATGTATTTTCCTGGCTACTACAACAAACAAGGCTGTTTCATTGAATAATCCTTGAATCACTGAGGGAACACAAAGCACATGGCAGTAAGTTGGAGTCAGATTGATGGTTAAAAACTTAGCTTCGATCCGTAGCTCCCACGATAGTTGTCTGCAGCTTTCCTCTCCTGTCCTTCCTCAGTTCTCACTTGATGATGACAGCAAAGGTGACTGTACTATGTTAGATCGTTGGGTGTATGCATACTAAACTGTTCATTTCTAATGTACATGTCACACAATCTAATGATGTAGCTTTGGTAAGCTTTAACTGAAAGTCTGTGTAGCCGTAAGATGTAAATTGTCTATGTTATGGCTATATACTTTACCATGGGCCTTGGTGACTCAGGTAATACAATAACTAGCACGTGTAGTATCTAGATCGTAGAACTCATTGATGATGCTGATTGATGATGATGGTACCGCTTGAGGGTGAACCACAACATCTCATGCAGTTACGCAGTCAATTGCCCCCAACCACAGCCGGGCCTGTTTAACTTTATTAAATATTTGTTGTGACTTCCACTACTAGTCGTAGTTTTTAATTAACTTTTGTGAATATTTACTAAATTTTACTGAAGGCTGATGCGACTTGCCCGGTCTGTGGTGCGAGTAACAATGCGCCAGAACTAGCAGTTTGGTACACGATGTACCCAGGTCCATGGGCCAGGTTGGGTACGCTAGGCCAAAATCTCTTAGCTAAACATAAATTACCACATTAATCGTCTATTCATACTAAGTAAACATAACATTAATTTAAGCATATCTTAAAGAACCTTTATAATACACTGTGTACTAAGCAAGAGGGGAGGGTGCAGCCAGGCTTTCACCACAGAGGGCCAATGTTCCATTGGATGATAACAGACAAAAAAAGATCAGAAGCTACTGCATTAACTACTAAGTTTCCTTGGTTATGTACCTGCTATTTATGGCACTGTCCAGCAATAATGGCCTAACTTAAACAGTGAAACATTCAATAAAATGTTGAGGCGGATGCTGTATGCAGAAAGTGGATTGAATTGCTGCAAAAGTCTACTGGTCGTGGAGTCACCTTCATCTTTGCCCCAGTACATGCAGAATTTGGGGAAAATGAATGAGCTGATACACTTGCTGGCTCTGCATTCATTGCAGACGGCCAGCCTATGGATCATGCTGGTATTATTAATGTCCTTAGAGAGATGTCAGCAATGGCAAACTACTGAACATAAACTTACCAAGAAATCAAAAATGCTGGGATTGACTGCGACATCCAGTAAAGAATATGGAACTAACTTTTATTAGAGAGATGGGGAGAACAGAGGAATTTGACACCAGTGAAACCGTATCATTTTCTAGAATGAGAGACTTGCAAGTAAGAAATGGCATGACCAGACAACCAACACAGAACTGTGTTGGTAGCCACGTAGGATAAAACATGTTATGGACAGGATCTGAGCATCTAAGGATATGTCCGGAGTGCAAGGAAGACACTATAACAGATAACTAACTAATTAACTAACATTCAATAAAATGACTTTGACTACTACTGACCTCTTATGTTGACA
This sequence comes from Cepaea nemoralis, assembly GCA_014155875.1. Lineage (NCBI taxonomy): Eukaryota > Metazoa > Mollusca > Gastropoda > Stylommatophora > Helicidae > Cepaea > Cepaea nemoralis. The sequence continues at coordinate 65,346 of JACEFZ010001724.1, forward strand.
TTCCACATCAAATTCACCTACCAGGCTTGTGATTTTTCATATATTTTCTTTCAGGAAACAGTGTCCAGGTCAGAGTTGGATCAGATGATGCAGCAACATCAAGCAGAGATGGCCAGTGTTCGTCAAGAATACGAGTAAGTTATTGAAAGTATGTTTCAGTTTCTCATTATCTTTACATATACTATCTTCTGTTATTTCCATCACCCTTCAATGTGAATTGTTTGGAATTTTTGTTTCTTGCTGCCTAAAGTATCTGGGTCTAGAGTATTTGTAATAATTTGGTAATAAATGTTGCTTATCTTCCATGTTTGATTAAAAGAATAACCTTGACTTTAAAAAAAAAAAAAAACTCTCTTACTCTTTCTTACTCTCTATCCTCTCTATCTCTATTCTCTCTCCTCTCTAACTCACTCTCTCTCTCTCCTCTCTCACTCTCTTTCTCATCTCTCTCTCTCTCTCTCTCTGTTGTATGTGTATATGTATTTTTTTTGCATTGTTACTTAATTGATTGCTATGATCTGAATTTTCATGGTTGATTAACTCTTAAAGATCATGAGGGATTGATTCAGGGTTCATTATTTTCATGGTTTCCAAAACTATATTGACTTTATAAGTGGTAACAAATATAATATTTAAAATGTATAACCAGGACAATGAAACAAACAGTTCAGTAGAAGTTACAGCATCATGAATGCTGGGAAACATTGGCACCAACATGTGGCCTCTCAGGATTATAGACTTAAGCTTAGGAGTGGTGTTAAAACCACATGTTCTTAATGACAGTCAGTAGCTAATGACGCTGTTAAAGTGAGGATAACAAATGGAAGTGAGCGAAGGATTTGGTTGACGAAACTGGTGCTTCTATCAGTTTAGTTTGTACAGCATCCCCTCTACCTCATGTTATTGCATATGTATGTATGTATTTATATGTCTGTCTACAGTAGATAGGTAGGTAATAGATAGTAGGTAGGTAGGTAGGTAGATTAATAGGTAGGTAGGTTGATGACATCTAATAGGCTCTATGTTGGTAGCGTGTTTGTGTTCAGTAGAACAAACAAACTTTATTTTCAAAGGATCTCAAATTGGGCTTGACTTACATTCAGCCCTTCTAATCACTTATCTTTCGCATATTTGAAAAAAAATATAGATAGGTAGATAGATATGGGATAATGGGATAGTAGGTAGGTTAGTATGTTGGTGGTATCTAGATAGGCAGTATGAAAGTTATATATATATATATATATATATATATATATATATATATATATATATATATATATATATATATATATATATGGTTTTATTTATTCTAGCTTGCGAGTGACAGAACTAACAGAACTAATTAGTAATTTGCAAGCCCAGCAAAGTGTGAACCTACAGGATACTGAAATTACAACACTTAAGCTGCATCCTGCATCCACGGCACCCGAAATGAGCACTCAGACTAGAACCATGACTTCTGTAATTAGTCAGACAGAGGATTCTGGTCAATCTTCTCATAAAATCAGCCCACTTCCTGTGATGGCACACAGCTTGCAGCCAGGAACTGGAGATCAAATGATGACAGACAATGTCGCCAAGCATGTTTCCCCAGCCTCCTCGGCTTCAAAATACAGGTATCTCACACTGTATGTAATTATATGTGTAGGTTAATGTATCTCTACACATCCGCAGAACATCATGACCCACTGGAAAGATTCTCCATCTTTCATATTGTTATACCCATAGTGTCTTGAAGATCCTGTGTTCACCACCATGTTTGTCAACTTAGTGTTTGTCTTCCATGTATATGAACATGCAGGAATCAATCCAACAGACATCAGAAGAAAGCATTCCTTCTAAACATAGAATCTCAAAAAAGAAAGTGACTGAAGAAATCTGGCTGAATCAAACATGTACAGACATAGGGACAAACTATGGAAACGACTCACATTCCATGTGTCAAAAAATAAATGTCCTAACATGTAGAAAAACATTAAATACCACTGGATGGAGAAGATCTATAAATACTTAAGGTGGAAGTTGAAGATGTTCAACACCACATGAAAAAAGGAAAGGCATCCGGTCCAGACAACATTACTTTGGAGGAGGTTGAGGCCCTAGGAGATTTTTGAATCAATATATTAACAAAATTTCTAAAAAACATCAATAATAGTGGCTACATTCTTAGTAACCTATTAAAATTAATATTTATAGCTCTGCAAAGAAACCAGGCATCTGAATTGTCTAACAGAGTAATTTTGAACTGACTATGATATTCTTCTTCTTCTTCTTCGTTCATTCAGAGTTTTTTTCTTTTCGGATTTGGTTGCGTTGTGCCTGTTTACAGCAAAGCTGCGTTCTTGCGCCGTTAGGCCGACACATCCGACTTCTGCGGGCATTTGTTGACCGGGTTAACCATCCCGGGGACTATGATATTTCATCTTGAAGGATTTATCTAATTACTTTGGTTTATGTTGTGTGATTTTTGCAGTATGTACCTGACGAGATACAGCTAAATATGCCAGGCAATAAATTGTGTAAACTATTGTTTGTGTTTTCATTATACAAATTCACTACAGGAAAACATTGTTTTGAATTGTTACACTATTCTTTCCTGGTTATTAGTTTACCTCCTTCAGTCACATACTGTTGTATGAATCCAGTCTATTCTTGTTATTAAATACTTTTGGCCACATAAATGCAAGTATGTGGAACAGTGAGAATTCATTCATTCATTCATTCATTCATTCATTCATTCATTCATTCATTCACTCATTCATTCATTCATTTATTATTCATTCATATATATAATTTGTGCTACGTACATAATTACTTCATGACACAAGTGTTCTTCTCTGAAAGCTTGTTTGTTTGTACCATCAGACCTCGTCCACCAAGGACTCAAAAATCATCAAAAAACTTAAAGGCTGGCCACTCACTACCTCGCTGGGGTGAAAACATGCCTCACAATGTGAGTACAGTTACGAAAATTATATTTTTGTGTCAGCTATATTGTATGTTTTCATTCTCTTCATGCATAGAACAAAGAAGGCAGTTTATGTTTATTGTATACTTGTTTTCCTTTTTTAACTCTGTTCTGTCCCAAACGCATAATGTGTGAGTTGCTTACCCTTCTTTCCCCTATCTCTTGAATCCCAACCATCACGTAAAGTGTTCTCTTACTTTATATACTTGGTCAAAACAATTTAAAGAAAAAAAAAGTCTCTTAAAAGTCGACAGGGTCGACTTCTTTGCACCGGGTTTTATCCAATATTGCTCAGTCTCTCTCCGCAGCACAGAAAGCGTCGCACAAAGCACAAATTCCATAGCTCCAGCAACAACCCACAGGAGTCTCCTGAAAAAAATTCAATTGTGAACTTAAGGTGCGGCCCGGAATCAAACCCACAACCTTCGGAGCCCGAGTCAAACAGCTTGACCACTTTGCCACGGAGACTCCTTTAAAAAATTTAAAGAAATCTGACATTTGAGATTGAGGGAGTTAAACTTTTTAAATGTCTGCCCTGCGTCAAAATATTAATTGTTAGTTCTAATTGTGATAATCTATTTTAACATAATTTGCATATATTGTATTTGCTGTTATTTTTTGTTTCCTGTGTGTTTTGTTTTTATAGGAAGTTTTCACATCTTGACTTGTATTTGTTATTTACCACCTTTTTCTGTGCATAAATAATAAAACAATTTAATTTCTACATGTTTATTGATCACTGACTTCCTGTATGATCCCAAAATACTCTTAGTTTGTTATTTTTTAATGTTATGTATTCGTAACCAAAAGATATGAGCTACTTAATTAAGTCAAGAAATGTAGTGGTTAGTTATGTATGACGTGTTCAGCACAAGGTGAGTTGCCAGGTAAGAGAATGGCTTTTATCCCTATTGATGCAGGTCAGCATGGCCGAACGGATAAGAGCACTTGTTCTTAAAATCCGGTGTGCTGATGCTGAAGTAACGGGTTCAACCCATACATCGGTCAGCTGGACTAAAATGTTGATTCTCGTCCTGACTTGGGGACTTAAATTACAAGCACCTCCAATGTCTGAGTGGGTTCGCTTGATGGCAAGAAACACTAGTAATAGGGAAAGCTAATCCACACAAAAAAATCAATCCAGTGCATTACAAGTAATAGTACGTGTATGGACTACGCGAGCAAACAGAAAAAACACACAAAAATCAACAACAAATCCCTGTTTATTCAGGCCATATATGCTCTGCTGAATTTTGACGTTGATACATCCTATTGTCTCTCGGCAGATGTGAAGCTCAAGTACTAGTCTTGCACATTCCACTGACTTGTGAGCTTGGAGAGGTTAAAGATAGCCCAGCAACACAGTACACGTGAAGATGGCACTTGGGTACCAACTTGAGAGAAAAGCCTAGACACCTCACTCTGACAGATGCAAGCCCTTTTAAGGCCTTATATGTCCTGAATGACAATGCACTGGGTTTGACAGTGAAACCAATAGTCTTGCAAAGGAATCCACTAATGTCAATGTTATCTACTGCCTATAACACCTTGCGATGTAGGACAGGGCAGCCTTGAGCGTCAAGAATTAAGGCCGCCTGGCCAGTGCAGTCAGCGCAAACTGTGCAGGTTCAGGTTTTCTTTTTTCCCCCGACTGAAAATCCACATCTTATGTCCTGAATGACAATGCACTGGGTTTGACAGTGAAACCAATAGTCTTGCAAAGGAATCCACTAATGTCAATGTTATCTACTGCCTATAACACCTTGCGATGTAGGACAGGGCAGCCTTGAGCGTCAAGAATTAAGGCCGCCTGGCCAGTGCAGTCAGCGCAAACTGTGCAGGTTCAGGTTTTCTTTTTTCCCCCGACTGAAAATCCACATCTTACTGAGGATTTGAACCCAGATCTGAAGGAAAACTCCACATTCCTGCCACTTGGCAATCCTTTCCTTAGATTCCGCTAATGTGAATTGTAAAGCACAGAATGATGATTGCCAGTCATCCACAGTACCTAATCATCCAGCTCAGAAACAATGAGTAAATCAACAGGTAGTCTCCATGGCAAAGTGGTTATGCCGTGAACCTTGCACTCTGAAGGTTATGGGTTCAAATCCAGGCCATGTTGCTTAACTGACAAGTGCAGTTTTCTCTTAGACTCCTGTGGGTCATCACTGGAGCTATGGAGTTTGTGCTTTGTGCAACACTTTCAGCAGGACTCCCTGTGGAAATAAACCGAGCATTATGGAATAAATCCCGGTGCAATGAGGATGATCCCTAGCCTTTTAAACCACTTTATAATAAATCGACAACAGCATGAATGGACCTGGTCCATGTTACAAGAGAACAATCACAAGAGACAGAATGAATTTGTGGCTAAATTACCTTCATCAGCACACACAAAAAGACATTGATACAAATACATTAAAATGGCTACAAAACAGTCACTTAGATTTTAAAGCATAGGTCATGCCAGCTGGCCTACAGACCTCGTGGCACACAGTTTGACTTTTGTGCTGAAGATTGAGACAGAGAGCAGAGTTGGAAGGCATGATTTCTGGGAGAAGAGGATTGAGACAGAGAGCAGAGATGGAGCTGATTTCTGGGAGAAGAGGATTGAGACAGAGAGCAGAGATGGAAGGTATGATTTCTGGGAGAAGAGGATTGAGACAGAGAGCAGAGATGGAAAGCATGATTTCTGGGAGAAGAGGATTGAGACAGAAAGCAGAGATGGAAGGCATGATATCTGGGAGAAGAGGATTGAGACAGAGAGCAGAGATGGAATGCATGATTTCTGGGAGAAGAGGATTGAGACAGAAGCAGAGATGGAAGGTATGATATCTGGGAGAAGAGGATTGAGACAGAGAGCAGAGATGGAAGGCATGATTTCTGGGAGAAGAGGAATTGAGACAGAGAGCAGAGATGGAAGGCATGATTTCTGGGAGAAGAGGATTGAGACAGAGAGCAGAGATGGAGGGCATGATTTCTGGGAGAAGAGGATTGAGACAGAGAACACAGATGGAAGGCATGATTTCTGGGAGAAGAGGATTGAGACAGGGAGCAGAGATGGAAGGCATGATTTCTGGGAGAAGAGGATTGAGACAGAGAGCAGAGATGGAGGGCATGATTTCTAGGGAGAAGAGGATTGAGACAGGGAGCAGAGATGGAAGGCATGATTTCTGGGAGAAGAGGATTGAGACAGGGAGCAGAGATGGAAGGCATGATTTCTGGGAGAAGAGGATTGAGACAGAGAGCAGAGATGGAAGGCTATGATTTCTGGGAGAAGAGGATTGAGACAGAGAGCAGAGATGGAAGGCATGATTTCTGGGAGAAGAGGATTGAGACAGAGAGCAGAGATTGAAGGCATGATTTCTGGGAGAAGAGGATTGAGACAGAGAGCACAGATGGAAGGCATGATTTCTGGAGTAGAGGTAGGGGTTGACCGACATAGACATTGCAGACACCTTGGGCATGAGGGTGCTTGAGGAGGAGATGTGGCATGAGATCAATTAACTTTTTGGTTAGCCGTGATGAGTGTGATATTCTGCAACAGACCAGCACATGATAGTGATGAAGATTCAGAAGTCTCCAGGACTCACGCCTTAACAGCAAAGTGATTGTTTGAGCAGGTTTTAAAACATTTGTATCATTGTGTTTGTATATTTGTGTTCTGAAGAGGGTTTTCTAGCCGCAATGTTTATTCTATCATTTGTGATTGTGCTTTTGTCAAGCTGACCAGTTTCACTGTCTGTTTGTGTTGATTTACTTGTATGTGTACAGCTTTTCTGCAGCAATTCAACCCATTCGTTCCTAGCTTAGAAAAACTGTGTAAGCTTGGACATTTGACCTATTGTCTGGTGCAAATAAAACATTCAATTTGCATCATCAAAATATCAGCTGACAGAAAAGATTGGAGAGTCATAATTGCCAAGGTCTGCTTCAGACCATGCACTTAAAAGAAGAAGAAGAAGAAACAGAATGAAAACAAGAAGAGGAAGAATGAAGCGGAGGTTATAAAAAGGAAACGGTAGTCCAAAGTCTGATATTGCCAGTGGTAGGATGTGAAGTGTATATTCTAGACTACAATATGGAGGAGCGGCTGGCCGAGTGGCTAGAATACCGGATGGCTCTCCTTCGGGAGACCTGGGTTTAAATTCTCGGTAAGGTGTGTTTTTTTTTTTCTGTTGGGGGCAACAACAAAAAACTCTAATCTACACTGTTCGTGGCGACTGCACTAGCCAGGCGGCATTAATTCCTCAGTCTCAGGACCATACCTGTCATACACTGCAAGGTACTATATTGGCAGTAAATGACAGTTTGTTTACAGTGACCATATAATGAAGTGGAGTGGCCAGGTGCACACCTTCAGAAAACTAATATTCTCTAAACACTCTGTATTATCCTGGTGTTTGTTCACTGCATAAACCTAGCATTCAGCAGTTGTTGTTGTGGCTTTTTAAGTTTTTGTAGATTTACTTGTCATATTTGTACAGCTTTACTGCAGTTTAACCCATTTCTTTTCTAGCTTAGAAATGTATTGATCTTTTCATTGGATTGCTTTCATGGCAGTTCTTTGAGAGGCAACGCCTGTGGGAGGAAGAGAGTAAACATTCTAAGCAGGAGTTAAATGAGAGAACACTGAAGGAAATCAAGGACAACCTGGAGAGAACACTAGCAGGACAGAACAAGCTCAGCAAGCATGAAGAACATATTTTTGATGCCCTTCAAGGTGAGGTCATTTCTGTTCTTGATTCTGGGCATTTTTTCTCTTCCATTTCATCATATTAATTCCATCAGCAGCTTCTGTCTCCTTAACTCATTATTTCACACAATTAAAGTAGTTCTGTTTCATCAGCTTCATCATGATATGCCATGCCAGACAGCATAGTCGATCATGTTTCTCAATAAATATTTATTTTCTGTGTTCTTGACTAAGTTCTACCAACAATTATGTTTTTTTTTTTTTATATCCAGCACTTTCTCCTTCTTTCAACCTTTGTCTATAACACCCTCTGTTTTTTCTGGTTGCCACAAGCTTCTCTTGACCCTTTCTTCTCATGACAAAGAGATGAAATATGTTTCCTTCTAGTGAGGGTAAGCAATGAGGGCAAGCATCTGTCTTTGTGAACTTGTTTATTTTTAAGGGTCTTGTTACACTTATAACATCAGAGATTAAGAACAGAATCCATCCATCCATCATGTGCCATGCCGGTAGGCGTGGGCGGTCATGTTCTGCCATCTCACTCGATCAACAGAGTCGTGGATCAGTTCGTGTTTCTGTCTCGACCATGCCACAAGGCCAAGCCATCCAGATACTTGTTTCTAGGTCTTCCCCTTGGTCTGTTCCCCTCGATCTTACCAGTTGTCACCAAGTTCTCCAAATCATTTCTTCTCATAACATGCCCAAAAAATTGTGACTGTCTACGTCTAATGTCTCTGAACAGAATAGGGCAAGCAAAATCTTTGTTTCAAAAAATGAAAGAAATCGTATGCAATAAGTCACTATCATTGAATGTAAGAAAAAGAGTGCTGAAATGCTATATAGAACCTGTTTTGCTGTATGGCAGTGAATCTTGGAATGTAAATGAACAAATTAGGAAGAACTTGGAAGTAATAGATATGTGGTTCCTGAGATGAATGTTGCGAATTCCTTGGACTGTCAGAGTAACAAACAACAATTGCCTGAAAGAGGCTAATGAAACTAGAACATTATATTCAAAAATAAGAATCAGATAAACTTCTTTCTTTGGTCATGTGATGACAAGAGAGTCATTAGAGAACATTGTGACAACTGGAAAAATCAAGAGGAAGAGAGGCAGGGGCAGGAATAGAGCCTTGCGGTACTCCAATATTGAAGGTAGTGGTTTGAGACAGAGATTTATTGTGTGATACTACTTGCTTTCTGTTTGATAGAAAAGATGATATTAGAGTGACTACATTAAGGCCAATTTTCATTGTCTCGAGTTTTTTAATTAAAATAACATGGTCTATCATATCAAATGCTTTCTTGAAATCAATAAACACAGTTCCACATAGACTGTTGTTGTTTATATTCTGGTGCCAATTTGCTATCATGTTTGTTAGGGCCGTATGGCAAGAATATTTTGGTCGAAATCCTGATTGGCTGTCAACAATAAGCTTGTTGCGAACTAGATACTGTAATGTTACTTTATGGATGTGTTTTTCTAGTGGCTTAGATAGTGATGATAGTAAGGAAATGGGTCTGTAATTGTTCGGGAGACCATTGTCCAATGAACCAGATTTAAGAAGAGGGTACACTTTAGCGATTTTGAGAGCTGATGGAAAGTGGCCTTTGGTTAGACACTGATTATATACATAGGTTAGTGATGTACAAATCACTGGCGCAACACAACGGAGAATCCGGTTGCTGATTCCATCTAACCCAGATGAGGTTGTGTTTTTTAGGTTACTGAGGTAAGTGAATACTTCAGTGATTGTCATTAGCGGTATGTCGGAAAGAATATTGCGGGAGCATCTATTCTCGCAAAACGATGACAATAAAGATAAGTTGCAAGGAGAATTAGGTATTGAAGCCTTCAACTGGTCTATGTCAGTTTGAAAAAAATTACTGAATTGGTCGCATGTAATATGATTTGATGGTAAAGAATTTCGGAAGTTATACTTGTTTGTCAAGGTGTTAATTGCCTTCCATATATCCTTATTATCTGTTTTATCCATTACTAAGTTCTTAAAGTAGTTTTTCTTTTCGCGTTGTATGTTATATTGAACTTTGTTTCTAAGAGTACGGTATGCACTGAGATCCCGCTTTTTATGTGCTTTATCTCTGTCTCTCATAATTTCAAGTATTTCCTGGGTGATCCAAGGTGGCTTGACGTGGTGTTTTACTCGAACTTCCTTGACTGGCACATGTCTATCAAAAACATCAATAAAGGTTTTCATCCAGAATTCCAGAGCATCATCCGGGTCAGGAAGCTGATAACCATTGTCTAGAGGTGAACTGAGCAAGTCCTGTAAAAATGCGTTTTGGTTGACATTTTTGTAACTTCTATATTTTACACTTATGTGTTTATGTTTAGGAGTTTTAATTCCTTTTTTAGACCACGTGCAGCATATTGGGTAGTGTCAGGATCTTATATTAGGCTCGTTGGCTAACACATGTGAGACAGTACAAGTACAAACGTTATTCGACGTAAGACACAGCAACACAAGTTCTATGGATTTATTACCACAATAAATACATAACAATAGTTACAGCAATGTACAACATATAACAACTCACTACCACAATACAGCTCATAGGTCTGACGCTCACAATATCAGTCGTTCAGCTCACAACCACGGAGATTCACACAACGCCTTGCTCTCGACACACACGTCCGTTCAGATGTCCAGTCCCAGATAGGTCTGAGATTATCACACACACTGCCCACTGCCTCAGGTGGGGTCACGTGGCTTTGCGTCGTCTGTCGTCAGCGCTGGTCGCGTGTCAGGTAAGAATCTCGCCAGCGCGACAATTCCTGTCCGCCGGGCGCCGCACCGATGTTGCTGCTAGGCTCTGACATTCTCCCCGGGTACTTCAATGAAAGATGCCATCTTTCATTCATGATGTATGTATATACTGGGGTAGTGTTGATTTCATGTCAGAGACTACTATTTCCCAGTGTTATGCATGAAAATACATATAAGGCATAGAAATATATACAAAAAAAATGTAAGTTGCATTGAAATGACAAATGAAGTACAATTTTTAACACAATTCAGGTTTCATCCCCCTGATGCCTGGTTACCTTCATTGCAATAATACCCAGTCAGATCAGTAGTTCCAGCTTCACGCATCTACCTCGCAGCCATTTTGAAAAAAACGTAATAATATGATTGTTTTGCAACAACCATCTAGGCCAGACTGAAATACGGCTTTGTGTTAGTCGTATTAAACACTTAAACTCTGCCCTTATTTGGTCAGGAGCTCTTATGTTGGTTTGCAATGTTGGCAGCTCTATGACATGCTTGGTGGACGCCTACCTGCTGTGCCAATCATTTGAGCAACAAAATGTCTATCTATACAATACACATTAATGAATATGTTTCAAATTATGGCCCTTGATGTAATTCACAATGCAAGGGAAGTAATTTTGACATTTAAGAAATTTCATACATTACAATAATAATTTAATTTCTTAGCGTCATTGCTTGACGTTTCTTCATATTAACGAGAAAAAGTCGGTAATATGAATAGATTAATCAAGATATGATTCTAAGATTACACTAATCAAAATAAATATGTACACAATTTGTATATTATATTTTATAGATTCGAAAGGATTTTACAAGTGTCATACATTTTTGGAAGTTTTTACATAGTCTGCTAATTAAGTTATACTTTTTAAACTACACCGGAAATGCACACGAAACGAAAAATTTGGTTGATGTTACATTTTCTGAACACAAATGATCCGGTTTTCTTTCGGAACTGATAGTAGAATGTTCTCACAGTTCGTGTCTGATGTTATAGTATGACAACGGATTATGATGGAATGTTCTTATTTCCGATGTGTTCACACGTCGAACAATTTGGATCACATTTGCTGTAGAGGTGATGTAGGAGTCAATGTTCGGTCTACATTTGCACATGTTAAAATATCACGGTGAACAAAAATCACCCACAAATGTCAGAATAGTAAAGTTCGCTTCTGATAATTGGTTTAAGCGTTTGTGACACTGTTGTTGGTGTTTATATACAATTAATATCGTTCTCATTCTAACACACACTACACAATTATACTACACTCATTACATGACTTGATTAAAATAAGTATATTATACATGTCGGTATGCAAACCGTATCACAATTTTGATTATTGACCTTACACAGTAGGTGAATGGAAAAATTCACACATTGGTGGCTGTGTTGGGCTGAGTGTAATATTACACAGTGCACTCAGACATTGCTTACTGGGTCTGTCGGACAACGGGACAAAAGGTCGGCGATTGTATTCATTCTGCCGGGAATATGGCGAACTTCAAAACTGAAATTCTGAAGCTTTAAGGACCAGCGAGCAATCATGTTATTTGATGGTACTGTGGAATTGATATACCTTAATGGACTGTTGTCAGTTTCGATGATAAAGTGACGTCCTAGAAGATATTTGGACAGCTTTGTTACACTTTCTACTAAGGCCAATGCCTCCAATTGGCGGAATGGACCAGGCCCGCTCTCGGGGTCTTAGTTTTCTTGATAGAAAACAGACGGGATGCAAGATGTCGTTGTATTCCTGCAAAAGGACTGCACCGATCGCAATGGAGCTAGCATCTGTTCTCAATCTGAAAGGTAAACGAATGTTGGGCAATTTAAGGATGAGATTAGGTGTATTCTTATCAGAAAAATGTGCCAAAACTTTATCAAATGCATTTCGTAGGCATTCATCGTTTACAACTTTTTCGGGTTTATTCTTGGTTAGTAAATTAGAAAAAACCTCAGTTAGCTCTGAAAAATCAGGAATAAAGTTTCTGTAATAATTAATAAGTCCCAACAAAGTGTCGAGTTGTTTCATTTTCAACTGTAATTCAAGTTCTTCCCTCTTACTCTGTGCTGCTATTTCTGCTTGTTTTAGAGCTGTTTCTGCTTCTAAAGTGGAACTTGGTAATGTTCCATTAATGTCTCAAAATTTTGGGTAAAGGCTGCTATGCAGTCACCCGAGGTATAGTTACGAACGATACCTTGGTACTTCTTATACTGGTTTTCTTTCTCCAGTCTTTCAGATTTCTTTGACTCTTTATTCATTGCAGTCTCAGTGTCGAGTTGTTTCATTTTCAACTGTAATTCAAGTTCTTCCCTCTTACTCTGTGCTGCTATTTCTGCTTGTTTTAGAGCTGTTTCTGCTTCTATCTGCTTGGCAGCTTTTCCAATTTCAGCATGTTTCAAGGCTGTTTCTGCCTCTGCTTGTTTGGCAGCTCTTTCTGCTGCTCTTTCATCGCGTTCATTGTTTTTCTCTTGTACCAGGAGATATTCAGCGTATTTGTTCTCACTCCATTTTGTCAATTCATCACCTTGTAACTTTAATTTCAAACCCATATCGATGAAATCAAACAATGACGACATGATGGAGAAAATATGTCGATGACAATCAACCACACAAAATATATTATAATTGGTTAGTAGAAAAACAACTTACACTTGATTTGACTATACGATGCGTGCCCACTAATGCATACGTAAAGTTAAAGTAAAGAAAAAATATACTCAAGTGCCCTTGGATATGATGACGAATGGTTGGGCAATCGGGCTAGAAAAACTGTAAGGTCGTACTTCAGAATCACTAATGACCTCTACGGCAGGGTTATGGATGGTACGCAAAAACCTGCTTTGTTTTGGAGAGAAATAAGTTAGCGTGTGTTTGTTGGTGTGTGCCTGTAAGTCACTAAGTGTTGGTTTGGTTTGGATGGCGTTGAGTATAATTGTATGTCGTAATTTTGTCGTCAACAGTGTTTCTTTCAACAGGAGTTACACTCTTTCCAAACCTCTTTGCGTTCCACAAACTCAATACACAAAAACAATCTATCTGTATTTGAACACTCAATAACATTGATGACACATCACTTACATCAAGATGACATTCAGTAAGGACAAAGACATCAAGTTTACAAGATGGCGACAAGGTCAAAATGGCGGCAAAATCACAAGGTTGACAAGGTCAAACGGTGACAAGTTTTACGAATTACAAATGTTTTACACGTTTACAGGATCAAACAATATGTACTGTACATTTACTAATGATTCTAAACATATTTAGACAATGTAGTAATGGATCACACTGAGACTTTTCCGATCACATGTACATCACTATAACCTTGACAACTTTTACAAGTACAAGAATTATAGTTTTAAATCACAAAGACGAACAACACACGTCCTAAATATATTAGGTTCTTAAATAATGACGAGCAACCCACGTCCACACATGTCAGGATCTTATATTAGGCTCGTTGGCTAACACATGTGAGACAGTACAAGTACAAACGTTATTCGACGTAAGACACAGCAACACAAGTTCTATGGATTTATTACCACAATAATACATAACAATAGTTACAGCAATGTACAACATATAACAACTCACTACCACAATACAGCTCATAGGTCTGACGCTCACAATATCAGTCGTTCAGCTCACAACCACGGAGATTCACACAACGCCTTGCTCTCGACACACACGTCCGTTCAGATGTCCAGTCCCAGATAGGTCTGAGATTATCACACACACTGCCCACTGCCTCAGGTGGGGTCACGTGGCTTTGCGTCGTCTGTCGTCAGCGCTGGTCGCGTGTCAGGTAAGAATCTCGCCAGCGCGACAATTCCTGTCCGCCGGGCGCCGCACCGATGTTGCTGCTAGGCTCTGACAGGTAGTGATCGCTCATTGCACAATTTGGTACGGTGCATTCTATGATGTTGTCTGAGCAAGTTACATAAATGTGATCTATGACTGTTGAAGATGACTTTGTTACTCTAGTAGCTTGTTGTACTATTTGTTGGAAATTGTATGATGCAATTATATTTCCCCATATTATGTTGGATTTGTTGGTGTCAATGTTAAAGTCTCCGAGTAGTATAATTTCCTTCCCAGAAGCAAAACCACATCCATCATGGTAGTGAAGTTTTCGTACCAGACGTGTCCAGCACTGGGATTTCTATAAAGGTAGCCAATTATCAGGGGTGTGCAGTTTTGAAGTTTTAGCTCTAGCCAGATACATTCTATTTCGCAAGTTTCAAAGTCTAGCCTACGGTGAGCATTTAGTAAATTAGAAACATAGGTTATTATGCCTGTCTCTTGTTTCCTACAGGGATCCCTTCTAAAAACTTTGTACCCTTTAAATAGAGATGTCCTCATCTGAAATTGTATCATTAAGCCTACTTTCACTAAGGCCGAATAAATGAAATTTTGATTAAGGATAGAAGATAACTCTGGTAGCTTGTTAAATAAGCTGCAAATGTTTAAGTGTCCAAGGCGTATTCCTGACTTATTGAGCCAGTGTTGCCACTTCTCAGACATTTCATCCATGAAGAAAAGTGTAAATTCGTCAAAGTTAAGCTAAAAATACAAGATCATAAAAAAAAAATCACAATTACATTAACTTACAAAATATCAGTAATACAAATCAATAAGTAAATGACAATATTATAACGATATAACTAATTGATCATTATTTACAGACATGTTAAGAGAAAATAAACACCAGAAGTACATTACAACTGTTAGAGACATATGGCAAAAATGAAGACATGCAGAATAACAGATAAATGCATTAGACATTTTAATGACAACATTTGTTGTTTAAATATTAGTAAAATAGTCTATTGTTGATATAATTTAAATTTCTTTTCTCATTATATAAACCAGATGTAAAATATACTAGATGTTTTAAGAATATATTTTAATTGAGATAATAGTATGAATACTGTATTGCTCAATCATTTAAATCCCATGCTTCATTTCATAAAGGAGATATGAAATAACATTAAGACTTTTAATGACATTTG
This sequence comes from Cepaea nemoralis, assembly GCA_014155875.1. Lineage (NCBI taxonomy): Eukaryota > Metazoa > Mollusca > Gastropoda > Stylommatophora > Helicidae > Cepaea > Cepaea nemoralis. The sequence continues at coordinate 80,825 of JACEFZ010001724.1, forward strand.
GTTGAAATATTAGTATAAAAACTTTATTCATAAATATCAATTGGGGAACCCATTGAAGCCACCAAGATAGTTCATAAAAAATACAAACAATATTGTGTGTTATTTACAAATTTTATTGTTCAGTAATTTAAATCTATTACTTTATTACATAAAGCAGATGTGAGCCTGCCTGCGCTGTTTATGCCTTATAAAATGGGAAATGTTTACAATCCACGAGCTCACCATTACTTTCACCCAACAGGTTAGTTCTCTCTTTTCATGCCATAATAAACACATATATTATATGTCATACATCACTACATGTAATCATTACACATCTATACATGAGAAATATATAGTATATAAGAAGAAGAAGAAGAAGAAGAAGAAGAAGAGAAGAAGAAGAAGAAATGTTTCAATCATGACCCTCTTCTGGAGCTCACCTAGTTCACCCTGGCATTGTCTTGGAATTTGTTGGTGATGAAATACCTGTGGAGAAAACATTACCGACCTTGACCAGTACATATGTGCTATTCTGAATCATGGTCTGTGCATGAAGCTGATTGCTGGCTCGTCTGTTCAGCCGCAGTGACAGATTTAAACAGGAACATTCATCACCTTGAAACAGTGAACAACTCAATGTCCTTGCCATTCTTCAGTGTTTATTGTAAACAGTGATCGCAGCACATAACATCAATCATTCCCGAAAGGTGCGGGATGGCATGCGATAAGTATATAACATACTGGATTTGAGTTAATGGAGTTAACATATAATCACTGTTCACAGCTCTGAAACACAGTTCTACTATAATGGCTACTCTATGGTCAACTTACGTTCACTTGCCCTTGACATCGGCATGGGCCATTGCTCAATCACCGTCAACTCGGCGCGCTGTAACTGAACTGGAATGGCTACTCAATTAGCCGTCCGACTTGTGTCAAACACTTTCGCCTCAGGCTGAAGCGTTGTTCAAATACTAAAGCAATGTCGAATTCATCTCGCTCCACTTTCAGCACTCGTTTCTGCGTTCTTCCACAACTGGGACCCTGGCTAGACTCACCTTGTCCAGCCGTCTCCTTCCCGTGAACCACACAACTAATGTCACTTGATACGCAACTTCTCTGAATAGTTTCCCTTTGTTCTTCAACATCATCATCAGTTGCTCACCGACTTTCCTTGACTTATTCGTGCGTATTCGTTCATAGTGATCGCATGAACTGCTTTCACTATGACAATTCCTCTTCGATGGTAAACCTGTTCTTACTACATCAGTTTACCGCTGTCTACCTCATATCGGTCCATGGCAGTCTGGTTACATTCTAATTTAAAACAATGTATTTCCTTAATGAATTTAAATAAAGACATTTTCGTTTACAAACTAACTCGTCTCTCCGCAGATGTGAAGTTCCGGTATGTAACAGTCTTGCATTCCTCATTGGTTTCTGGGCTTTGGAGAGGCAAACAAGAGCTCTGCAACACAGCTGTCTGGTCGAGAGAAATAACTCCAACCTCTTTCCGATAGATGCAAAGACTCTTCAGTGCCTTAGATGACCTGACCACCAATGCACTAGACTTAAGAGTTAAAACTCAATCTTCCCATGGATTGCCAACAAATGGGCTATACTGCAGTAGGAGTACAGCTTGCCCACTTGTACTTGCAATAGTCTGAGCAAGGCTGGGACAATTCTCCATGTGTGTTTGCGCTCACTCCACAAGCACTGTCTAACAGTTATACACTACCCCTGACCAAAACCGACAGACACTCTAGCCTTGGCCCTACTTCATGACAGTGCCTACCTTTGGATTGTCTTGGCCTTGTTTGCTAAGTGAAGTTAATGTAATCCTGCTCCGTTAACTCAAATCTGCCCAAAATAATTGCTCTTGTTAGTCATAATATACCATGTCAGGAGTTTGTTTTTTTTTCCCTCGCATTTCCATCCTGTTTCAGGATATTGCGGTCACACCAGCATCTTTCAGCTGTATGTTGATTCCTAGGCTAGACCACGCTCATCAGCACGCCACGACTTTCTGAGCGACTGGCTGCGCACTGTCATAAGTCACTAGCGTGACTCGAACCACTTCTAATTCTCGTCCGCTCACGTTGACTACGAGAGTATTCAGGATTAACGGAGAAAACTGCTAACCCCTCGGCCAGGCAGCCGGCATGTCAGGAGTTAAAGTAATAAATATTTCAAGGGGCTAAAGTTATATTGAATATGACATAATTTGGTGAATTGTGCTGCACTCATAATTTAGTGAATTGTGCTGCACTGTTTCGTCAAGCTTGGGGTTCAGTAAATCCGATTTTGACAAGCATTTTTTATTGGTTTGCTTTCCCTAGCCTATGCATGTCCCCAATCTACCCACAAGGCAGCAGGTGGGACGCAGAGATGTTTCCAAGGCACCAGGGCTGGATTATATACTGGCCAAGACCTATTGATGCGTCCTCACCGAGCGTCCTGGGCAACAGGTCCCTTCGGGGTCCTGGCTAAAGTCAGTAGGATCGTTAATTCCTCCAAAGTCGGAGAGTGTCTGCCTGTACGGCGAGGAACCATCAGTCTGCACACCAATAAGCCAGACATGGGGCAACGGATACTCACGCAAACATCAGGTCCTGTATGGCATCACATTGATGTTGGACAACAGGATGTCTTCATCCGACATACAGGACTTTGCGCTGGAGATCACAGCCAGCGAACACAAGCAAGCAGCAGGTTTATGTGTCTCCTTGTCTGGTCCCTATCCATGGATCTGTCTGGCATGGGAGGCCCTACCAGTGGCTGCACTACCATCAGCATAGCTCTTGGGGTCATTGGAACATGCAAGCCCCTCTACCTCTTCAAGGTGGAGACACATCAGAGGGGGTATTGAATTTAGAAACATTGTATAGTGCAAACCACTTAAGGCGATCTCGGATGTGGTGAATTTCTCTTGTGAAGAACAATTATTGTATTGTATGTTGTAAATGCATTACTATAGGCTTGAACTCTTATAAGAGGAATTTCTGATAAGAAGAACTATTTCTTGGGTCCCAGGTGAGTTCGCTTTATCATGTCTGCACTGCACTACCTAAGACAGTGTCCTGAGTAATGACTTTCTTGGACTGAAGAGGATATGAAAATTAACCTTTTTTTAAGGTAATATCGTGTTCAACCCTCAGGGTTATAGTTGGGAAATATGGTCTTAGTTGTTATTTCTTCATGAGAAGACACACAATCTGTGTACACAAATGTACAAGATCTATCAGGCATTAGAAAGCATACAGCACCTGATTGTTTGAAAATAAGGGAAAGGTAAGTTATTAATGGACAAAGATAAGATAATTACAAGATGGAAAAAATATATAAAAGAGTTGTATGATCATTATGGCAGACCAGACAAAAACACATATGAAAGACCACCAATACTGAAAATCAAAGATGCTATACACCACATGAGGAAAAGTAAATCGCTGGGGCCAGACGGTAGATCGCTGGGGCCAGACAACATCCCTGTGAAAGAAATTAAACCTGTTGGTGACTTTGGTATGGAAGTGATAACAAAATAGTTGAATGACATCATCAACGGTAGATTTCAACCTGATGATCTATTGAAATCTTATTTTCTTAGCTCTACCAAAGACATCCTGAACTTCACATTAGAGGAGTTAAGTTGAGTTGAGTCAAGATCTGACATCACAGCACTGGGGATATTCCCATACGTGCTTCATCCTCATCTGCAACAGCGAAGAGTCCCAATACTAATTATACCAGCAGCAGTTTGATTATATGTCCGCTTGGTCTTTCCTCAGATTTTTGAGTGTCAGCCAGATTTTCTGGTCACTCCCTGCATCACCATTCTCACCAAGCCTTGATGATCTATCTGTTCTTTTTCACTGTACACACAATTCTTAAGAACCCCGACCACATTTGCCATATCAATAGTGGTGAAGACCCAGCCAATCTGTCTGCCTGCTTGTTTCCCACCACACCAGCCCATTAGAGATAATATTGTCAATATGCAATGGCTCCTTCATTTAAACTACACATTAAATGTTATTTTGTGCACATTTCCCAGGGAGTACAGACATCAGACTTACCCAGCCTCCTTCAGTATTCCAGCTACCAGCAGTACCCAATAACGTATCCTTGCCTTGTGATCATTGTATAATTATGTTTCAACTGGACAGAATGCTGCTTAAGGCTCTCGGAGTATGCACCAAGATTTCTGTTTTTGTTTTTTGTAATGAATAATTTTCATTGCATATGAATACTATCTCCATAAGTACTCGGTCTCTTCTCATAGATCATACCAGAAGAATCTCTTCTCATAGATCACACAAGAAGAATCTCTTCTCATAGATGTGTATAAGAATCTCTTCTCATAGATCACACAAGAAGAATCTCTTCTCATAGATCGCACAAGAAGAATCTCTTCTCATATATCACACAGGAAGAATCTCTTCTCATAGATCACACAAGAAGAATATCTTCTCAAATATCACAAAAGGAAGAATCTCTTCTCATATATCACACAGGAAGAATCTCTTCTCATAGATCACACAAGAAGAATCTCTTCTCATATATCACACAGGAAGAATCTCTTCTTATAGATCACACAAGAAGAATATCTTCTCAAATATCACAAAAGGAAGAATCTCTTCTCATAGATCACACAAGGAGAATCTCTTTTTCTTCTCATAGATGACACAATAAGAATCTCTTCTCATAGATGACATAAGAAGAATTTCTTCTCATAGATCACACAAAGAGAATGTCTTCTTGTAGATCACACAAGAAGAATCACTTCTCATATTTCACACACGAAGAATCTCTTCTCATATATCACACAAGAAGAATCTCTTCTCATAGATCACACAAGGAGAATCTCTTCTCATAAATCACAGGAAGAGTCTCTTCTCATAGATCACACAGGAAGAATCTCTTCCCATAGATCACACAGGAAGAATCTCTTCCCATAGATCGCACAGGAAGAATCTCTTCTCATAAATCACATAGGACAAATTTCTTCTCATAGATCACACAGGAAGAATCTCTTCTCATATATCGCACAGGAAGAATCTCTTCTCATAAATCACATAGGACAAATTTCTTCTCATAGATCACACAGGAAGAATCTCTTCTCATATATCACACAGGAAGAATCTCTTCTCATATATCACACAGGAAGAATCTCTTCTCATAGATCCCACAGGAAGACTCTCTTCTCATAGATCACAAAAGAAGAATCTCTTCTCATAGATCACACAGGAAGAATCTCTCCTCATAGATCACAAAAGAAGAATCTCTTCTCATAGATCACACAGGAAGACTCTCTTCTCATAGATCACAAAAGAAGAATCTCTTCTCATAGATAACACAGGAAGAATCTCTTCTCATAGATCAGACTGGAAGAATCTCTTCTCATGGATCACACAGGAAGAATCTTTTCTCATGGATAACACAGGAAGAATCTCTTCTCATAGATCAGACCGGAAGAATCTCTTCTCATGGATCACACAGGAAGAATCTCTTCTCATGGACCACACAGGAAGAATCTCTTCTCATAGATCAAACAGGAAGAATCTCTTCTCATAGATCACACAGGAAGAATCTCTTCTCATAGATCACACAGGAAGAATCTCTTCTCATGGATCACACAGGAAGAATCTCTTCTCATAGGTCACACAGGAAGAATCTTTTCTCATAGGTAACACAGAAAGAATCTCTTCTCATAGATCACACAGGAGAGAATCTTTTCTCATAGAGATACAAGGAGAATCTTTTCTCATAGATCACACAAGGAGAATCTCTTCTCATAGATCACACAAGGAGAATCTCTTCTCATAGATCACACAAGGAGAATCTCTTCTCATAGATCACACAAGGAGAATCTCTTCTCATAGATCACACAAGAAGAATCTCTTCTCATAGATCACACAAGGAGAATCTCTTCTCATAGATCACACAAGAAATCTCTTCTCATAGATCACACAAGAAGAATCTCTTCTCATAGATCACACAAGAAGAATCTCTTCTCATAGATCACACAAGGAGAATCTCTTCTCATAGATGATACAATGAGAATCTCTTCTCATAGATCACACTGGAAGAATCTCTTCTCATAAATCACATAGGACGAATTTCTTCTCATAGATCACACAGGAAGAATCTCTTCTCATAGATCACACCTGAAGAAACTCTTCTCATAGATCACACAGGAAGAATCTCTTCTCATATATCACACAAGGAAAACCCAATGGCACAAAATGGAATATTGCTTGGATAGCGAATCCATTATGTGGAAAGTCCGAATCGAAAGCTCACTGTGTGAATGTTATCTGCAGACTGCATTCTTCTGGTTTCCGGAGGAACAGCCTGTGGTGAATGGACGGCCCAATATATGAAAGTGAGGCTAAGCAGCCATGTGCAGGACGTGACGATTCCTTGGGTGAGCCCAGTACCAGAGCGCTATGTATCGGCACTGAAATTATGGAAGCTTCCTTGGATGGCGGGGGAAAACCCACAGTCTGCCCCTGCCTTCCCTTGAGGGCTGACCGTTATGTCTTCGGCTGTTCTAAATGGGCCAGCTGGGACGGGGGAATAACACCACAACAGTGAGAGTCAAACATCTTATGACGCCCCTGGGAAGGTTAACCCGGTCAACAAATGCCCACAGAAGTTGGATATGTCGGCCTAACAGCGCAAGAACGCAGCTCTGCTGTAAACAGGCACAACGCAATCACGTCCGAAAAAAAAACTCTGGATGAACACAGAAGAAGAAGAAGACACAAGGAGAATCTCTTCTCATAGATCACACAGGAAGAATCTCTTCTCATAGATCACACAGGAAGAATCTCTTCTCATAGATCACACAGGAAGAATCTCTCCTCATAGATCACACAGGAAAAATCTCTCCTCATAGATCACACAGGAAGAATCTCTCCTCATAGATCACACAGGAAAAATCTCTCCTCATAGATCACACAGGAAGAATCTCTTCTCATAGATCACACAAGAAGAATCTCTTCTCATAGATCACACAGGAAGAATCTCTTCTCATAGATCACACAGGAAGAATCTCTTCTCAAATATCACACAAGGAGAATCTCGTCTCATAGATCACACAAGAAGAATCTGTTCTCATATATTACACAAGGAGAATCTCTTCTCATATATCACACAAGAAGAATCACTCAATGTATAAAGAAGAGATAAGATCAGAAATGAAGAAATCAGAACTAAAGTGGGGGTTATAGTTGCACTAGATTTTATTAGAAGGCAGCAAGTCAAATGGTTTGGCCATGCAAGTAGGTTACCAGCTAACAGTATACCACAACAAGCTATGATGTACAGACCAGAGGGAAGCCGAGGAAGAGGCCAACCATGTAAATGATGGACACAGGGAATAGCAGAGTCCATGGGAATATCGATACATGAAGCCCATAAGCGGGCACTCTCCTGCTGTTTATACTTCACCTTGACACCGCAAGGTACAAGAGGAACATGATGAGATGAGATGAGACTTAAAGACATTCCCTCATTTTTATATTCAGTAACTAATGCTTTCTTAATTATTGCTATATAAATAAATGCTTCCTTAATTGTTGCTATAGAAATTATCAGATGTGAACCTGTTCCAAGTGAGCAGAAACTTCCAAATCCAAGGTCCACCATGGCTGCTTGAGAGCTACACTGCAGATTTGCAGTCATCCCAACATGACTGTGTGGCCACACCAGCACTAACATCAAGGCTGGCTCGGGTGTCCACCTCACAGCAAGGTTCTCTTAGTGGAAACTTGGTGAGTGAGAGAGGGAGAATCAGAGTGGAAACTTGGTGAGTGAGAGAGACAGGGAGAATCAGAGTGGAAACTTGGTGAGTGAGAGAGGGAGAATCAGAGTGGAAACTTGGTGAGTGAGAGAGACAGGGAGAATCAGAGTGGAAACTTGGTGAGTGAGAGAGACAGGGAGAATCAGAGTGGAAACTTGGTGAGAGAGAGACAGGGAGAATCAGAGTGGAAACTTGGTGAGTGAGAGAGACAGGGAGAATCAGAGTGGAAACTTGGTGAGTGAGAGAGACAGGGAGAATCAGAGTGGAAACTTGGTGAGAGAGAGACAGGGAGAATCAGAGTGGAAACTTGGTGAGTGAGAGAGACAGGGAGAATCAGAGTGGAAACTTGGTGAGTGAGAGAGACAGGGAGAATCAGAGTGGAAACTTGGTGAGTGAGAGAGACAGGGAGAATCAGAGTGGAAACTTGGTGAGTGAGAGAGACAGGGAGAATCAGTGGAAACATGGTGAGTGAGAGAGACAGGGAGAATCAGAGTGGAAACTTGGTGAGTGAGAGAGACAGGGAGAATCTCTTCGAGACATCTCTTTGATGGCAACGATCCATATTTCTGTGTTTCTTTGGCAACAATCCAAATTTATATGTCTCTTTAATGTCATAAGTATTTATACTTATGCATTTATGAGATCAACCAGTGAACGTCTTCTGTATCACCCTGCCTAATCATCCAACATGAAAATGGATGAGATGGAAGAACCTGCAAAGAACTGAGAATCTTTTCAGAGGGCCATAATGAGGACATTTTTGAAGGACCTTCTGTATGATGATGATTGATGTCTTAAGACAGGTATGATTTCATTTTCTTGCTACTTCTGGCATTTCATGTATAAACAATCAAAATCCGGTTTATGTCCCCAGGATTCCTAGCCAAGGTTATTCAACTAGAAGGAGGGATGCCCTGAGCAATCTGTTTATGAAATGTTAGATTAGTTTATAAACAAGATACTTGTTTGTATTAAATGTTACATTGTTTTATAAACAAGATGCTTGTGTATGTGTTAAATGTTACATTATTTTATAAACACGATGCTTGTCTGTGTTAAATGTTACATTATTTTGTAAACAAGATGCTTGTCTGTGTTAAATGTTACATTATTTTATAAACATGATACTTGTCTGTGTTAAATGTTACATTATTTTATAAACAAGATGCTTGTCTGTGTTAAATGTTACATTATTTTATAAATAAGATGCTTGTCTGTTTAAATTTTGTTTCAAAACTATAGCTATTGGTAATGTGTGTCACCATTCTAGCTACTGGTAATGTGTGTCACCATTCTGGCTACTGGTAATGTGTGTCACCATTCTGGCTATTGCTAATATGTGTCACCATTCTAGCTACTGGTAATATGTGTCACCATTCTAGCTACTGGTAAATTGTGTCACCATTCTGGCTATTGGTAATGTGTCACCATTCTGGCTATTGGTAATGTGTGTCACCATTCTAGCTACTGGTAATATGTGTCACCATTCTAGCTACTGGTAATATGTGTCAACATTCTAGCTACTGGTAATATGTGTCAACATTCTAGCTACTGGTAATATGTGTCAACATTATAGCTACTGGTAATATATGTCAACATTCTAGCTACTGGTAATATGTGTCAACATTCTAGCTACTGGTAATGTGTACTAATATTCTAGCTACTGGTAATATGTAATAATATTCTAGCTACTGCTAATATGTATGTTACTTCTGTATGTCCATAAAAGAACGTGTATCTATGGTACATACAGACCAAATATTAAAATACAAATCAACTCTGGGTACTGAATTTGATTATCCTTTTTCCCTTTCACATTTTATTTGCACTTTGTAACTTATTTGGTGTGTATATACTTTTGGTATATTAATGGCAGGCTACTACTGGATTATATTTTACTTAATATTTTACCTAATTAGGGAAGGAAAATACCCATAAACTATTCTCTAATCACTGGATAAATTTGTGTCAGTTATTATAAATTGAATTGTTTGCATTTCATGCAACATTTTTCAGTCTTTGCTGAACTAGAATTCTTTAACATCAGAACTAAATTCTTAATTTTTCCATAAACAATTTTGCGAATTATTCCAAATAAAGAAATCATCACTATGTAGGCTATTTTTAGCACTAACTCTTACGTGCATGCTGGTCTTTTCAAGGACGCTAATTTCCAACAATTAATTACTCACTTGCAACCATAAGTATAATGAAAATATTTACTTTACTTTGGTAAAATGAATTGGCTGTTCAAATATCCACATGAAAATTCTATGCAAACTGCTCAACTTGCAAACTCATATAAGAGCATTGTTATGATCTACTTTTATAAATGCCAACCATCCTTCAATGTAAAACAACACAAGTTGAAACAATTGTATGTCCTGCTCCTACATAAATGATAATGGCAGTCGCTGTAGTGCAGTAGCTGTTATGCTTACCTGCAAGTCTGCAACATAAATGATAATGGTAGTATTGCAGTAGCTGGTATGCTTATCTGCAGGTCAGGTGGATTTAAATTCACATGAGGGTGAATATTTTAATTCGACATGAACTTCCAAGTTGACTCAGTGTAAAATGGGTTAAAGTTAGTTACATATCCTTTACAGGAGGTAGCAGTCAACCCCAGCATTTCTGGCTGTTTGTGATTTCTTGGCAAGTTTACATTCAGTAGTTTGCCATTGTTTTCTGAATGGCCGGCACTCATACCATTGTATGAAAATCAATGCAAGGTGATCTGCTGCCAAATTTCCCACAACTGTGTTTTGAACACAGTATGTAGGATTATGAATTGCATCTGTAACGCCTTTGCCATAGAGCTAGCTTTGTATCAGGAACTGGGTATCAGGAAATGATGCAGATTGAACCCAAGACCACGGGTAGGGCAGGTGGTCCTCTAGTCGCTGTGTTACCAGGGCTCCTATAGTGCTTTCTGCTATCTTTACAAAGGCTCTAAATATAGTTGAGTTTGGCATAATGAGACAAATATTATATAAGCTGTTTTCTCCCATTCTCAAGTCTTGTTCACCATTTCTATCAATAACCGTTGTAACTACAAAGTGAAGATATTCTGGCCAGCCACAAAAATAATAAATAAAAAGTTCTACAATCCAGAGGTTAATTTTAAAAAATGTTAATATTTGTTAATGACCCGCTATTGAGTAAAAATGAGATGGATTCAAACAGAAAAATGTTCAACACTATTGGGCTTGGAGTATTTTTCTAGCAGCTGTCTATTCCTCTTCTGATCCAGTCTGAAAGTTGGTCTCAGAGGAGCCGCTGAGCTGAGACTGTGACTAATCGTTCTATATTATAACAGGATCCTTTTAGTAGAAGATACACCAACACTGTCACTGACTGCTCCCACGACTTTTCTTCTGGGTTCCACATTGAGGTCACATTTCCAGGTATGCCCACTGCATTTTCACTGCCGCGTATCACCTTCAGTGCCACACATCACCTTCAGTGCCACACATCACCTCCAGTGCCACACATCACATTCAGTGCCACACATCACCTCCAGTGCCACACATCACATTCAGTGCCACACATCACCTTCAGTGCCACACATCACATTCAGTGCATGATATCACCTTCAGTGCTACACATCACCTTCAGTGCCACACATCACCTTCAGTGCATGATATCACCTTCAGTGCCACATATCACCTTCAGTGCCACACATCACCTTCAGTGCCACACATCACCTTCAGTGCAAGATATTACCTTCAGTGCCACACATCACCTTCAGTGCAAGATATCACCTTCAGTGCAAGATATCACCTTCAGTGCCACACATCACCTTCAGTGCCACACATCACCTTCAGTGCCACACATCACCTTCAGTGCCACACATCACCTTCAGTGCCACACATCACCTTCAGTGCCACACATCACCTTCAGTGCCACACATCACCTTCAGTGCCACACATCACCTTCAGTGCCACACATCACCTTCAGTGCCACACATCACCTTCAGTGCCACACATCACCTTCAGTGCCACACATCACCTTCAGTGCCACACATCACCTTCAGTGCCACACATCACCTTCAGTGCCACACATCACCTTCAGTGCCACACATCACCTTCAGTGCCACACATCACCTTCAGTGCCACACATCACCTTCAGTGCCACACATCACCTTCAGTGCCACACATCACCTTCAGTGCCACACATCACCTTCAGTGCAAGATATCACCTTCAGTGCCACATATCACCTTCAGTGCATGATATCACCTTCAGTGCCACACATCACCTTCAGTGCAAGATATCACCTTCAGTGCCACATATCACCTTCAGTGCAAGATATCACCTTCAGTGCCACACATCACCTTCAGTGCCACACATCACCTTCAGTGTCACAAATCACCTTCAGTGTCACACATCACCTTCAGTGCCACACATCACCTTCAGACAGTTGTGAAACATGCCAAAGACCCTTGTGTTGATGGTGGCTTTATTTTTTGACACACAGGAAGTGATGCAATAAATGCACAGCATTTATAACACCATAGGCACAAAAGTAACAGTCATGGGCATGAAAGCAAGTCAGGAGCCATGATAGCGCAGTGGTTATGATGCTTGCCTGCTGGTCCAGAGTTTGAATTCGCATTGAGGCAAATACTTAAAAATAACTCGGGCTCCCTGGTCGACCCAACATAACATGGGTACCGTGAAATGTCTCCGGTAGCGAAGGTGGCCGGCACGATGTCACCCCTTAATTGTTGATTGCTCTATAAACATGTAACTGGAACAAGTTACAGATAACAGACAGGTAACAGAAACAAGTAACAATAAACAGGTAACAGAACAGATAACAAACACAAGTAACAACAAACAGGTAATAACAAACAGATAACAGAACAAAAAACAATTAACAAACAAGTAACAGAAGCAAGTAACAAACAGATAACAGAACAAGCAACAGTAACAAGTACAGGTGTTTAACTATCTGGGATCAATGATAAAAGACATGCAGAATAATTCAAGTGCATGCAACTTTCTATCAGATGAAGAGCAGATAGATCATTGCCTATGACAGTTATAAAACAAGTCTTAGAATGCAATATAATGTCCATACTCAAGTATCAGTGTGAATCATGGACACAGACTATACAATTAGAAGAAACTAAAGGCTACTTAAATGGGGTTCATTCAAAGAAACCTGAGAATCACAAGACATGGCAAGACATCAGTTCTTTGAAGAGAAGACTAAGTTTCAATAAGGGACCTCAACATTGGGCATATGAAAGTAACAAGGTAAAGGTTATTTCTGTAGCATGAACTTCCATGTGGTTGAAGTCTTCTGACCTTTCACATACACTAGTTCACAGCTTTCATCAATCTAGCAATTTTGTAAATACACACTGAAGATGAATCACAGAAGTTGTGAACAGAACTTCTATTTCTTCAAACAAGCTTAGCATTGTTTAAACAAAAAAGCAGAAAACACTACAACAAAAAGTGTCACCGAAGTACAAACAGTGAGCCAATAGTTAGTCATTAGTTGCAGTTCCAACTTCATGGCAAAGGGTCACCCCATAATGCTCCATTCCTGTGCTAGTGAACATCACACAAAATGCTCCTCACTGTCCCAGATGAAAAGTTGGACAAACTAAAAGCACGCATCAGCACAAGTTAAAATTACAGTTCACTGTCGATGGAAGAGGCAATCACTAATGTGAGCCAATAATTATATACAATGTAACTTATGATCAACTATTGAATCAAACTACACATCACATCATGTGCCATTTGGTATACATACGATCTCATGAAAATACTAGCTAATTTGGTTAAATTTGAAAAGGCCAATGTGTCACTTTGTTAACTGCAAAAAGGTTCTATGCCAGGTAGGAACAATGATGGTTGACTTTAGTTTGTGAAACAAATGGGCTAATGTCAGTATAGTATCGTCTCATTGCCTCTCTGACATCTGAAGGAAGAATAGCACAGTCCCATGACATATCAGCATCTAGTCGTGGCCCAATCTTCTTTGTGTGAAGTTTACTTAGTATCGGAGCTGAAGAAGTGTGTATATCTATCTCCCTACTATGAGATTTGATTTGTGATGTACTTGAAGTGTCATTCTGTGAAATCTGTGAAGAATCAGTTGTGGTTCTAGATCTTGCATGTGAACTTTGACTATATAAACTCAGTCGCCTTGTTACCTTCTGTTGGTCTTAGGTTATGTGGATCTCTTGTGTCTGCTCGTACATCCTGCTTCACCAGAAGTGCAAAATCTACTATCTGTGCCACAGTTTCATGTGCCAGGTAACACAAAACTTCCATGACTGCTGTGTTGGGTACAGTTCGCAAGTGTGAAGTTCAACATTATCCACTCTTGGAACTGCTTTTTAAAATTACTAAAACCAGCTTGTCGAGCTTTACAAAACTTAAAATATTGTTCCCTGGACATGCCCCGAGCTCGAATTTCTGCTCTGAGCATTCTTTCATGTTTTACTGTGTCTTCTTTGTTATCGTAAAATAATGCCAATAACTCACCAGTCTGATCTATTGAGCACAGGAAGTCGTAGCACATTTTTCTGTCTTTACTCATTTTCTGTTTATCTACTGCTTCTTTTTCAATAACTGATATGTTAATTAAGTCGTGTCTGCCAGAATCATCTTCTTGTTCTGCCAATGTCTTAATTTTATTCTTCATATCTCTTGATTCTAAATATCTAAATAACCTCTTAAGTTTATTTTTGTCTTTCCGTAACAAAAATATAATATTTTCAATCCCAATGTGTTTGTCTCCCCTGGTAATGGCAACATCTGAAGCTTGTTCCAGCAAAGCCATCATCTGCTGGTGTACTATGAACCTCTACCAACTCTGCCGTTTCTTGCAGAGGTTGCCTGCTGTCTCCAAAACTAAACATCATCTGTTGAATCTCTGATGTAAACCATCCACTCGGTGTCTTTGTGGTTGCTGTAGCCATATTTGCAAGCTGATGGCTTAAATTATTCTTCTGGTCACCTGTAAAATTGCAGAACAAACACAAAATTGTCAGAGAAATCCCTGCCAGTCTTCATTCAGCATGAAAACTGTTTTAATATACACATCTAAGAATAGAATTAATCATTATGTAGTGTAGAGGCTAGACACTCACCTGCCAACCAGGACACATGGGTTCAATCCACAACTGGGCAAATAATTTTTTTTTTTTTCAAAATTGATCTGGGCTCCGAAGAATGTCTTGGGAAATAAAGGTGGCAGACGTGATACTGGACTCGTGACCCACTAAGTGCCGACTGTGTCTATACAAATATGGGTCTAGCATTCGTTTGCCTGAGGCATGAAAAGGGTCCTTCACTTATTACTATGTATACAGGACAGGGATCATAACCAATTCACCAATCTTTTTTCCAGGGCTT
>JACEFZ010001725.1:0-45000 GCA_014155875.1 Cepaea nemoralis
AAGGTTCTTTTTTTTCCCTTCCTCTTGTGTTTTTTTTTTATTACTTATTGTAAAAGGTAAACAAGCATCAGTATTTGCACAAATTTTTACAATCTTTACATTTTTGTTTCCCTTGCCATCCTCTCACCAATTTGGTTCCACTCCACCAATGCCATTACCCCCCTCTCTGGGCAATGATGGTAAAGGCAGGATAAATATTTGAACCAAACCGGTGTGGGTATAAGCAAAGGCAGCATCAAACCATCAGCAAGGGGAGGGGGGGCCACATGGGAAAGGGGTTTTGGTTTATTACTAATGATGATAATAATAATAATGACAGGAGGAGACATACTGAGGGTAATAACAGCAATTATAACAAACAGCAAGGGTACTAATAGTTATGAAAATGATAACATTTTTACAATATGTGATTCCATTTGCTAGGATGATTTTCTTTGTAATGGTGTTAACATAGCCTAGCAGGTACATACACATGCAAACTGCAGTTTTTAGTAATACTTGGAGTAAAGGGGTGGGTTATATTTTCCTCCTTGTTTTTTTTCCCTAAATGTAGGGGTTTATTCATATTTCCCTCTTTGCTCTCTCTTTCTTTTTTTTTAAATAAAAATTAACCAGATATTTGTATTTGCATAAGTTTTTACAGTATTATTGGTTTGATAACCATATGTGTTTTTGTATTTATTCATTCATTCAACCCTCACTCACATGATTCAAAGGGGGTGACTGTCAGAGTCTAGAATAGTGCAGTGATGCAGTGACATCGTTACGCCCGCCAGGCGACTTAGTCCCCAGCAGGGATGCCGTAACTTCGTTACGCCGCCAGGCGAGTAGTAGTTACCTGCCTGCAAGGTTGCTGGCTGACGAGACGGCCAGCGGTCAGGCAAGGACGCACGCATGCCTCGTGAAGCCACCTCAGGTGGGGAGGCACATTGCGAGCGATAGGGAGACAGCTCCGGGACGTGGACTGGACCGGACGCATGATGAGAGAAAGGCGTTGTGTGGTTTCTGTGCCTGAAAGTCGAGTGTCTGGACATCTTGAGAGATAGACTGTGAGCTGTATTGTGTATGTAAGTGTACTGAAGTATCAAGTATATCTTGTAGTGATCATCGTACTGTATATGATCTGTAAATAAATCCATTGAACGTTGAGTCTTAAGTCAAATCACGTTGTACTTGTACTGTCTCACATGTGTTAGGTTAGCGAGCCAGGTTTAAGACCCTGACATGTGTGGACGTGGTGGCATTCGTCCGGCTTTGAAATGAACGTGTTTATGTGATTAACGGTTAAAACTAGAGTTTGTGAACTTAGAATTCCATTACATTACAAAGAACACTTACATCAGGAGATCATTAACTTAGAGAAAAACAACATCATAAGACGATCCCAATCAGACTTCTCATCTCCAATGGTCATTGTACGCAAAAAGGATAACACGATAAGACTCTGTGTCGACTATAGAAAGCTCAATAAGATAACTCTTCTAGATCTGGAGCCAATGGCAAATTCTGACGATCTACTGACAGAACTGACAGACGCTAGGTTCTTTACAAAGGTAGACATGACTAAAGGATATTGGCAAATAGCGGTAGACGAACAGAGCAGACATCTGACAGCATTTGCCACACCTTGGGGACTGTACGAATGGTGCAAACTTCCATTTGGGCTTGTCAATGCCCCAGCCACATTCGTACGTATGACACGACTTCTACTAGTAGATATACCAAACATAATTTGCTATATTGACGACATCTGTGTTCACACAGAGACGATGACAGACCACATAAAGACATTAGAACAGACATTTGAACGGATTAGACAGCACGGACTGACGGTAAAGCCTGCAAAAGTAGACATAGCCTACCAGGAAATATCCTTCTTGGGGTACAAAATATCCAATGGCTTTGTCACGACAGACGATAACATTGTGTCCAAGATACTAAAACTCTCACTTCCGACTACGAAAAAGCAAGTCAGAAGTTTGTTGGGACTTATAAATTATTACCGGCAGTTCATTCCTGATTTTTCTGAACTGACCGAAGTATTTACTAACTTACTAACAAAAGATAAACTGGAGAAAATTGTAAGCAATGAATGCCTAAAATTTGCATTCCAAAGAGTATTAGCGTGTTTTTCTGATAATAGCTTAAATAATCTTATCCTGAAATTGCCCAATCTTCATTTGCCTTTCAGATTGCGGACAGACGCGAGCTCCGTGGCGATTGGAGCAGTCTTGTTGCAAGAGCATAATAACATCCTTCACCATGTGTACTTCGTATCCAGGAAACTAAAACCCAGAGAACGGGCTTGGTCAATACCTCAGTTGGAAGCCCTAGCTTTAGTGGTGGGTATTACTAAATTGTCCAGATTCCTTCTAGGACGCCATTTCATTGTGGAATCCGACAGCAGTCCATTGCGATTTATAAATTCAGGTGTACCTTCAAACCAAATGGTATCACGCTGGTCTCTTAAGCTCCAAGATTACAGCTTCGAGGTTCGACATATCCCAGGCAGAACCAACACATTTGCCGATCTTTTGTCCCGTTGTCCGACCGACCCAGTAAGCACCAATGTCTGAGTGCAGTGTGTAAAATACACTCAGATCAACACAGCCATCCATCAGTGAATAATTTTTCCATTCACAAAAGCTGTGTAATGTCTACGATGTGATAGGGGTTACTCCCAATATATATAGTGTTCGTATTTTATTAATTAATGCAGTGATTGTCGTGTATAATTGTGTAGTGTGTGGTAGAAAGTGAACTTTATTAATTGTATATATTACGTAACAAGAACAGTGCCACATTCGCTCAAAACTTACCGTAAGCGAACTATCCAATGTGACAGTGGTATCTGCGTGTGGAACTTTCCAGTGACATTTTAAATCCGTGTGTGAAAGTGTGACCTAAACATTGACAGCTACACCACTGCAGTCAATCGAAATCCAGAAGGTTTTTACAGTGAAACATCCAACACATGAACTATTAGAACATTGTACTTTCCGTAACTACATCAGACCGGAACAAGTGTGTTCTACAAGTTTCAACATCAGCTGTTTAGCGTTCGTGTGTACTTCCGGATTAGTTAGGAATTTAGAGCAAAATTAGCAGACGACAAATAAAAGTTTAAAAAGCTATGACGATTCTAAATTCTTTAGGAATCAACAAAGTGTAATACACAAATTGTGTGTTTATATATTTATGTAGTATAATCTTAGAATCATATCTTGATTAACATACTCATACTACCGACTTTTTCTCGTTAGTATGAAGAAACATCAAGCGATGACGCTAAGAAATAGGATAATTATTGTAAAATATTATATTTCATAAATGTTGAAGTTATTCCCCTTCCATTTAATTGTTATTACATCATTACACAAAGGGCCATAATGTGAAATGTATACGGTAATGTGTTGTATATAAATAGCCATGTTGTTGCCAGGTTGTTAACACATCAGAAAGCCATTTACTGGGCATGGTAGAGTGTTACCGACATTGCAGACCAACACAAGAGCTCCTGGCCAAATGAGGTCAGGGTTTGAGAGTTTAATGCGACTTATGTAAAAGCCGTATTTCGGTCTAGCCAGATGGTTTTTGTTTCAGAAACCATATTATTACTTTTTTTTTGAAAGGCTGCGAGGTAGATGCGTGAAGCTGGTACTACCGATCTGACTGGGTCAATAATGCAATTGAGGTAATCAGCCATCGAGAGGATGAAACCTGACAAGTGTTAAAGGTTGAACACCACATGTCGTTGAATACAACTTCCATTGCTTATATATTTATATGTCAAGATGTGTATTTCTATGTATTCTGATACCAATGTATATAACAGCGGAAGGGTCGACTCTGACAAGGTTAAAATATTAACCCAGTATGTACATATATTATGCATGAAAGATGACATCTTTCATGGAGTTGCCCGGGGGAGCATGTCAGAGTCTAGAATAGTGCAGTGATGCAGTGACATCGTTACGCCCGCCAGGCGACTTAGTCCCCAGCAGGGATGCCGTAACTTCGTTACGCCGCCAGGCGAGTAGTAGTTACCTGCCTGCAAGGTTGCTGGCTGACGAGACGGCCAGCGGTCAGGCAAGGACGCACGCATGCCTCGTGAAGCCACCTCAGGTGGGGAGGCACATTGCGAGCGATAGGGAGACAGCTCTGGGACGTGGACTGGACCGGACGCATGATGAGAGAAAGGCGTTGTGTGGTTTCTGTGCCTGAAAGTCGAGTGTCTGGACATCTTGAGAGATAGACTGTGAGCTGTATTGTGTATGT
Organism: Cepaea nemoralis; assembly: GCA_014155875.1. Classification (NCBI taxonomy): domain Eukaryota; kingdom Metazoa; phylum Mollusca; class Gastropoda; order Stylommatophora; family Helicidae; genus Cepaea; species Cepaea nemoralis. The sequence continues at coordinate 4,279 of JACEFZ010001725.1, forward strand.
AAGTGTACTGAAGTATCAAGTATATCTTGTAGTGATCATCGTACTGTATATGATCTGTAAATAAATCCATTGAACGTTGTGTCGTTGAGTCTTAAGTCAAATCACGTTGTACTTGTACTGTCTCACATGTGTTAGGTTAGCGAGCCAGGTTTAAGACCCTGACAGTGACTAAGAGAAAGGGAAATCTTTACATTTTTGTTTCCCGCGCTACCCTCCCACTAATTGTTCAATTCCATCAATGCTCTCCTGACCACCCTTAGTAATGATGGCACTGGCAGGACAAAAATTTGAACCAACCAGTGAGGTTAGTAGCAAAGGCAACAAACTGTAAGCAAGGGGGGGCGCGGGGGAGATGAAATTGTAAAATAATAATTATGATATCAATAATACTTATAACATTAATAATACTAAGGATAGTAAGGGTAGAATAAAGATAGTCATAATAATAATGATGACAATCATTATAATAAACAATAATAATAAAATAATAATAATAATAATAATAATAATGATAATAGTATAACAAATATGTGAGTTTATTTACTAAAGTGATAATCTTAGTAGTGGTGGTAGTATAGCACAACAAGTGCATTCAAAGCCAAACATTCCATAAATAGTACATTGGAATGGGAGGAGTTTAATTTTCTTTTCTCCTTTTTTCTTTTCCCTCTTGTCTATAAGGGTGAAACCATCATTTTGAAACAAGTAAAACAAGCATTTATACTTCCACTATTCTTTACATAAGGGATTTTCCATTGGTCTTTTGACCATATGTGATCTATTTAATCATCCACTCACCATTCATTCACAGTTTCTTCTTTTTTTTCTCTCACTCATGTATACCAAAATTACCAAAAAATTACCAAAATTGCCAGAGTTGGTATACCATTTATACCAACTTTGGAAAGAGTTGTGATATTTTGTGCGTGTACATGAAGGAAACTAAATGTGTGTTATATGTGTGGTGTTTGTATCTGGCAAAATTTTTGCAGGTCCATATAAGTTGTCTGTAGTAAGAAAGTGCTACAAGTAGTTTTGTATGTATGTCCTTAGATGTCATTGGTATAGTATTGAGAAAAATTGCTTTATATATGTCGGTTTGTTTGCCTGTGTGTGTTTGTATGAGGTGTTTGAGTGTTGCGCGTGTGGCAGTAATTGTTGGACACGTATAATAAATGTGTTCCTCTGTCTCTTGTGTGTTGTTTCTACATAATTGACATTGTTTGGATATGTATGCTTCTACCTGTGTTGTGGGGGTCATACTGTATAACAGTCTATATGTGATCTCTCTAGCTTTTGGTGTTATGTGTTTGTTGTGTAGGTTTGAAAAGGTGCATGTGAAGTCAGTTATGAAGTATTTGTGTCCTCTTTTAATCCTAAGTCTTAGTGATGGTGCTTGTTCTCTAACTAAATGTTTGTATATTGTGTGTGTTGTTTGCTGTATTAACTGTTCATGTCCTTTTATTGCCTGTATGCATGTCTGATAGAATGTTGGCAGTCTTCCCTGGTAGTGTGCAGTTGCATTGTTAAGAGGTGTGAGATGTTTGATGTTGTGGCCTATGTAGTATAGTGCTAGTCTGTTCTGTTCTGGGTGTCTGATGATTTTACCTATGTGACTGATTCTAAGTGACAGTATTTTTGTCTGGATGTCCTGTAGTGAAATCCCGCCTTGTTTCCTGTCTTGTATGAGAATTTTGTGTTTAATGCTGTGTATCGTGTTGGTGAAGATGAAGCGTCTGATTTGTTTGTTTATGTTTGTGACGGTCTGTTTAGGAGGGTCCAGTACTGTCGCTAAATATATTATTTTGGGTAATATGTATGTGTTGACTATTGTACTTCTACCAAATATTGTGGATGTCTTGTACCTATACCTGTGTAACATGTCTGTGATCTGTTCGGTCAGTGCGTGCCATGTCTGTCTGTGTGTTTCTGTGGGATCGCATGGAAATGTGATCCCATACAGCTTCGTGGTGTCTATGTGTTTCAGATCTGGAGGGAAATCAGCCTTTTGTTTCCACTTTCCCAGGCCCATTATCTGTGATTTCTGTACATTAATTTTGGCTCCACTGCCTTTTCCAAAATGGGTAAAGGTGTGGAGTATATTCCTTATTGATGTGTTGCTGGTGGGAAAGAAGGCAGTGTCATCTGCATAGGCGATGAGCTTCTGCTCTCCTATCCCATGCAGGAAGGTTCCTTTAATACTAGTGTCTTGCCTTATCTTCTCTAATAAAGGTTCTAGAGTGAGCACATACAGGAGTGGTGATAAGGGACATCCTTGTCTTACAGATCTCGTGAGCCTGAAGCTAGCTGTCAGTGAATGGTTCACCAACACTGCTCTCAGGATTTTTGTACAAGATCTGTATCCACTGCCTGTAGTACTCTCCTATGTTACAGTGTTCTAGTGTCCTATGTAGGTAAGTGTGGGAAATTCTGTCGAAGGCCTTCTCTTGATCCAAGGATAAGATGGAGGATGGACAGTCTTTTCCATGTGTATAGTTAATAATGTCTCTAATGAGGTGTGTGTGATTGTGTATATTTCTGTCTTTGACACTGCACTGTTGGTCTGGGTGTATTAGTGTTGGCATGAAAGGTTTAAGTTTGTTGGTGAGTGATTTGGCGAGTATCTTGTAGTCTGTGTTGAGTAAGGAAATTGGTCTGTAGTTCTTCAGTTGTGTTTTGTCAGTTTTATCCTTCCATATGAGTGTAATGTAAGACATGTTGCAGCTGTCCGGAAGATTTTTTTTGTCAAAGGCTTCCTGATAGACTTTGAACAGAAGATTGCCTAGAATAGGAAAGAAGTGTTGGTAGAATTCTACTGTCAAACCGCCTGGTCCTGGAGTTTTGTCTTTGTTTAGTGTGCTTAGTGCCTGTGTTATGTCTGTCAGTGTCAGTTCTGTGTCCAGTGTGTCTTTGTCTGTGTCAGATAATTTCTTTGTGTACTGTAAGAAGTTGTCTTGTATCTGTGTGTCGGCTGTCTCTGCTGTGAATAGTTGTGTGTAGTGTTGTTGGAAAGCAGTCTCTATGTGTGGTGTTTCTGTCTGCATGTTTCCTTGCATGTCTGATATTTTGCTTATTTGTCTGTTACGTTGTACATTCTGTTCTATTGCTAAATATTGCCTCGTAGCTGACTCTTGTGTAATTGTGTTGAGTTTTGTTCTTAGAAGAGCACCCAGATATCTGTGTTGTTGGTGTTCTTCTAGTTGTGCTTCTAATGTGTGTAAGTGATGTGCATCTCTGTCTGTTTGTTTTGTTAGTCGTATGGCTGTCTGTATGATGCTACTGGAGATAGGATATGATAAGGTCAATCTTTTTTTTTTTCTTTTAATTTTTTTTTGGGTTTGGCGGTCATCCCAGACTAGCTGGTTCCCCGCCTCCCCTGTTTTTGGCGTGGACCCTTAGTCCCACTGTGAGCTATTGCCCACAGTGGTCCACCGGGCCCACCCCTAGACATATAACACGTCCTAGTGTACTTATGTATATATGTTTTCAACTGATTGGTGTCTATAATATGTTCTATTAAAAAGGTCATATGTGTGAAATGTCTATATTAAAGACTCATTTTTTTTTTTTTTAAATGAATGAATATTTTTAATTTGTTAAAAAGCCTAAAGCATCCACAATATTGCCCTTGTACTCTCGTAACACACGCTCTGCTTGTGTTCGTGATATCTCCATCTCCTGTACAATATAATCCACATCATCCTTATTGATTTTCACTTTTGACAGTTCTTTTTCTTTTTCATGTTTTGCCTTTGCTTCTTTGTTTTGTCTGTCGCTGACTACTCGCATAGCATCTTGAATATCCTGAGCAGCTATTTCTTTCTCCTCAACATAATCAGTTACTTTCTCGAGGTCTGCAGCGCCAGCATCGTGTCTTGCTACTTTTTTGCCTTTAGATTCTGATTCTGCTTCATTTTCTTCAACTTCGGTTTCCTCTAAATTTACACGTGAAGCTTCGTTGGTCGCCATATTTCTGTGTGCTCTTAAAGACTCAATGGACTCAATATTTTTTTATTTTGGGTTTGGCGGTCATCCCAGACAAGCTGGTTCCCCGCTTCCCCCTGTTTTTGGCGTGGACCCTTAGTCCCACTGTGAGCTAGGCCTATTGCCCACAGTGGTCCACCGGGCCCACATTTAAGTGATGCTTATGTGAGGTTTTTTTTTTGGTGTGGATCATCGGCCCCTGACCAGACCAGGCGCACTACTGCGGGGGGTAGCAAATGCGTCTGATCTTAGCCAAGGGACCAAGAATGATCATCCCGCCTCCGACCAGACCAAGCGAACTACTGGAGGCCAGCAAATACACTTGATCTTAGCCAAAAAGGGCCCAGAAGCGGCTCAATATGAAATGGACTTAGTAGGCCCTGTCATATTAAAGACTCAATTTTTTTTTTTTTTTTTTTTTTTTTTTTTTTTTTTTTTTTCTTTTTTTTTTTTTTTTTTTTTTTTTTTTTTTTTAGGGTTTCGGAAAAAAATTGGGTTCCCGGTCCCCCCTTTTTTTCTTGGGGTTTGTTCCCCCGTACTATTGAAAAAGTTGGGCCCCGGGCCCAAAAATTTAAATGATTAAGTGAGGTTTTTTTTTTTTTAAAAAAAATAAAAATTGATACCCCCGAAAAAAAAAAAAATCCTTTACCCCGGGCCGGAAATTTTCCCCCGGTGGAAAAAACGACTTTTTTGGGGGGCAAATAAATCAGGGAAAAGGGGAAAAGCCCGGTTGAAATGTCTTTTCGGGGTAGGAAACCAGAGTATGCGTAATTGCTGTTTAGACAGACACGGCCTAGCAGATAAAGTAATAAATAATTAACTAAGCATTATTTATTATACAATAACTTGGTGCCTAACATTTTAAAATAATATTCTAAACTGTATATAGATTTTATGATGGTAACATTCAATTTATACTTTCTAGAATACGAATAAAATTGTTACAGGAATAAACATATACTTTTCTTGAAAAATAGCTGTCAGTACAAATATAGTGAAATCTAGAATTGTTCCCCTTGATGGCTAAAGCCGTAATATGACTTCAACGTAGATGCAATTATTTCCCTTTTATTAAATAAAATAAAATTAATTGCATATCCTTTGAAAAAAAAAAAAAAAATCCTTTACAGGGCCGCATCCCTGGTCTAGGTGTTACACGACTTTCTCCGGGTGCAAATAAATCAGGCACAACGCATAAACGTCCGAGTGAAATGTCTTTCGTGCTAGGAACAGCTCTGACTACCTAGTTTTCCCAATGCCCCTCGTGTCCGGAACAGCTCTGACTAGCTAGTTTTCCGAATGTCCGTCGTGCCCGGAACTATAGAGTCGTGCTCTGACTATACTGTCCCCGGGCACAGTGACAGGCAAATGTCCGAATCGAAAACTCGCTGAGTGGATGCCGTCTGCAGACTGATCTGGTTTGTGCGCGAACGAAATGCCCAATATATTAAAGTGAGCAGGGCGTGACGATTCCCTCGGTGAACCCAGCACCAGGGCGCTATGTGTCGGCTCTGCAACTATGGAAGCCACCCTGGATGGCAGAAAATGCCAAGGACTGTCCCTGCCTTCCCTTGAGGGCTGATCGTGAAGCATTCGACCGTTCCGACTTGACCAGTTGGGATATGGACGGCACCACAAAAGTGAGAGTCCCACCGGAATGCTAACCTGGTCAAAAATGCACGCTAAAAGTCGGATGTGTTGGCCTAAGGGTTTCGGCCCAAGGGTGCCTAACCAGCCACACCGCAATCACATCTGAAAAAAAAAACAAAAAACACTCAGGATGAACGCAAAGAAGAAGAAGAAGAAGAAGAAGAAGAAGAAGAAGAAGAAGAAGAAGAAGAAGAAGAAGAAGAAGAAGAATGGCTAACATAAAAATGTATCGAATTTGTTTTAATTTAAAAGTTATATTCTATGCCTACTCTATAGACTATACAATATGCATGTTCTACACAATGTTAAATTCTACGCAATCTTTTGTTCTCGAAATATTTGACGTGGCCGAGAGGTTTAACGAGCTCACGCTGAAACTTTCTATGCTGACGGTCTAGTGGATTCATTTCACACACCGGTCAGTTGACTAAAATGTTGACTTCTCGATCCGAAAGCAATGGCAAACTTTTTTTTTCCGCATATCCTTTACAGGACATCGCTGTCAACATCATCAGCATCTTCCAGTTGATTGTTGATTTCGTGGCAAGATTACGCTCAGTAGTTTGCCATTGCTTTCTGAGCGACTGGCTCACATAAATACCCCGTAAGTCACGGCCGCGGCCAGAACCCCTACAGATTCTCGCCGTACGTCACGCCACTCACGAGAGTACACGGGATCACGGAGAAAGACGTTACACTCCTAGGCCAGGGCCGGCAATGGCAAACTACTAAACGTAAAACTATTTAGTGCATCACGAACAGTCAATGAAGGCTGAGGTTGATTGCAACCTCCTGTAAAGTGGACACGTACATTTTAAAAATACTATTATTAATAGGAACTCTAGGGAGTCTCCGTGGCGAAGTGGTCAAGCCGTCTGCCTCGCGATCCAGACGTTGTGGGTTCGATTTCGGGCTACGTCTTTCGGTTCACGAGTGCATTTTTCTCGGAGACTCCTGGGGGTCGTCGCCGGAGCTATGGAGTGTGTGCTTTGTGCGAAGCTTTCTGCAGGTCGCCCTGCGGAAAGAGACCGAGCCATATGGGATAAAAACCCGGGGCAATGAAGTCGATCCTTTCGACTGTTAAGACTTTGAAGATAGGAACTGAAGGACGAAAATAAGGGAGTCAACTCTAATTAACCATTTCCTGAGACTCAATGAGGGACACACAATTCAATGTTTCTGTTTGAAAAACGTGTTTCTTAGTTTTGTTGCCTGGGAGGAACAATTCTAAACTAGGCAACATTATATTATGGTTGTGCAGTATAAAGTAACATGGTATCTTTTTTTTAAAAATCGCACTATGTAATAAATATATTGTTAATGTTAAACAGGTAATTATTTGTTTACGTAAAAAAAAATTAGCATCTTCTTTGACTTGATTGTCCGTCCTTCACCACTTGGAGGAATGAAATAAATAAAAAAAACATTCAAATAAACATCAGCCCGTTGATTGAGCCGTAGCAGGTACGAGCATGATTTTAAAATTGAGTATTTACTGATGAGACCACCACAGATAGATAGGCCTTGAAAACCAAATCTTATTACTTGTGTAGTACCTCCATGATGCCTCTGTGTATGTCAATTCTAAGCGGAGATATTCACATATAATGAGTATCGGTAAATCCATATAAAATTTGACACGATTTCCCTAATTTCAGGAAAATAAGTGTGTCCATTTATTTCCACTTCGGTCCGTGTGAGATTGTCTCAAACGAGTCACAGACAGATATGAAAACTGACTTCAGTAGTATATTCCGTCATGTTAAATGATAAAAAAAATTGTTTTTTTGTTTGTTCACATATGTGACGAGGGGATCTGGTCGACGCTCAGAGGAAAGGCGAGTCAAACATATAATCAGATTGCTACTGACTGGAACTATTAGTGTTGGAACTCTTCGCTGGTTGCTGAGGATGGGGACGGAGCGCTTATGGGAATGCCCCGAATGCTGTGATGTTGGTTCCTAAATCAATCAATCAATTGCATATCCTTTACAGGACATCGCTGTCAACATCAGCATCTTTCAGCTGATTGTTGATTTCTTGGCAAGATTACGCTCAGTAGTTTGCCATTCCTTTCTGAGCCCCCGGCTCACATACACATACCCCGTAAGTTACTAATGCGGAGAGAACCGCTACTGATTCTCATGCAACGTCACGTTACTCGCGAGAGTATACAGGATTACAGAGAAAGTCGTGTAACTGCAAAAAAAAGAAAAAAGAAAATGGTACAAGCATACAAATAAATTATTAATAATCTTTAAACTTGTATTTTTTTTACCTTCAGTAGTTGCCTGTTTTGAGCTGGTCTGATCAATATTTCACATCGGCCGCCATCTTGGCTTTCCATTCACAAAGTTGAAATATCCCAGCAGAATAATTTTTTTAATACCACAAATGGAAGACGATTGGCTATGAAACTCTCCAAATATATGTAAACATGGGTGCGGAATTTTAAAATCCATCTCAAAATATTCAAAAGTTTCCAAAACACCTCAAAATAAAATTACTTACCGTGTATCAAATAATTCAATTTATTTAAAAGGTCACGATAATTTCAACCAATCGCTTTGCACGGAATATTACCCTAACCTTTTCTGCAGATGCCAAGATGGCGTCTATTATCACGTGATATAAGAATGAATGGTCTTTACAGCAGCCATTTTTGGGGACATAATGGATCAGGCCGAGGTGGCATGGTATATCACTTCCGATTTCATTTCGGTTCAAGGCATGGTCGAACTCGCTACACCCATTGTGGTCTACCAAGGCCTGTCTGCCAATGTTAGTGGTCAGTGATTCATGTCTGGATGACCTCTGCACCCTGGCCAGATCAAATGCAGATAAATCTACACTTTGATCTTAGCGAAAACAAAAAACAAATCACTTTTGCAGGTTCATCATCCTTTATTTAAAAAAAATTACTTGTTCGTCCTCATGCAAACCTACTCCGACTTCAGAGGTACTTGTAATTTATGTCCCCAAGGCACAGACGAGAAGTTAGTATTTTAGTCCAATTGACCTCTGTAGCTACCTCATCTTCAGCACACCGGATTTTAAGAACAAGCGCTCATACCCATTTATTCATTCATTCACTCACTCACGCACGCACTCATTCATTCATTCAGTAGCATGCCCATCATTCAGTTCATGCATGCAATTTTTTCAGCTCTGTGGCAAACTGGTTAGGACAAAATCCATAATCCCGCATACCATGTTCAAAATACTGCTGCAGGTGATTTGACTGCAGATTGCCTTGTCTTGGTTTTCATACTATGGTATGAGTGCCGGTCGTTCAGAAAGAAGTGTCAAACTACTGAACGTAAACTTGCCAAGAAATCACAAACCGCCCAAAAAAAATGCCGTGGGTGACTTCAAGGTCCTGTAAAGGATATGCAACTAACTTTTTTTTAAAACTAGGAGTCATCACAGAATTCATGCTCTGCACAATGTTTCTAGCAGGCTACTTTGTGAGCTGTATGTGACAGAACCCAGTGAAATTAAGTTAACCCCTTTAATTAAAATATGGTGACCATGAAATATATGTTTCCTGTTTTATACTCCACAGATCACCATGAGTTTGAGCATTGTTTTAAAACAGAAGCTATTTCACCATTCATTCTGCAGCAAGTGCCAACCACATTGGGTGATTTCTTTGAGAGATGGTCAGCAGGGTTTGGAAAGGTGCTTCATTCACAGGAAACTAGCATTCTTTCCACATCAAACTGGAATTCGTCTGTTGTCAGTTTCTCAGAATAAATGTAGCTTCATCTCGCGGTTGACTTCCTATTTTATTCAGGAAAAAGCAGAATCGAATACACCTTCCAAAAACCTGCCAGATAATCATTTTGTTGCAAGTAAAGATTCAGAAAGCAGTACAACAGTTGAAGAAAACCCCAAAAACTTACTAAGCAAAGAAAAGTGGATATCCCTTATAGATAAATTAAAAGTTTCATCACTATACAATATTTCTTCACCGGTGAATGTAAAGTTGAAGGAAGATGTGTCTGCAGAGAGTGATTTAAGAACAAGAGAGAGTTTTCAGAAACAGATTAAAGAATCTACGGAGACATTTCTTGACAAATACAATATAGATTTAGATCTCATTTTGAAGAAAGCAAATCCACCATGTGCAACTAAAAGAACACAGCGGAATATGCACAAACATAATAGCAATAGCAGTGAGAGTAAAAGAGATATAATCAGAGAAGTGAAGTACCCTAAAATAAAGATCAAAGATACCATTCCTGTAAAAACAGACAACTATGAGAAGACAAAGCAGTATCTGCAGTCTTTAGGTATTCCTTGTGATGAACTTGAACACTACCCTAACATTCAGGAAATGGACAAAGACACAATTCTGAAGTGTATAAACAAGTTGAAAGAAATGGGCATTTATGTTGTCTTCTCTTTGTTCCTCATTCACCGCATTTCTATGGAGCTCAAGTTAAACACAAAGGGTAAGAGAACTGTAACCACTTGTTCTTGTGCATATTTGCTTCTGTGTGTTTGTTTTCTTGCAGTAAAGTATATTTTTAATTGGGTGTAAATGAATCATTCATTCATTCAGTAGCATGTCCTTTGCAGAACCTTGTTCCCATAACAACCTTCCGGAAAACTTCTCGGTCATAAGCAAGATGTCCTGCGTCCAATACACCCACATGGAGATCATCTGCAACATCCTGCACCCATCTTTTTTCTTTTTTTTTTGGCGCTTGCTCGCTTAGGAGGAGCGGCTGGCCAAGTGGCTAGAACTGCCAGACTCTCCTTCGGGAGACCCCGGTTCAATCCCTCGGTAAGGCTGTGGAGTTTTTTCTGTAGGGGGCAAAAAAGAAAATCCTAATCTGCACAGTTCACGGTGACTGCACTAGCTAGGTGGCCATAATTCCCCAGGATCAAAGACCTCTCTGCCATACACTGCAAGGTACTATATATTGGCGTAAATGATAGTGACAGTTCGCTTTGAAACTCAAGCTTAGTCCATACACTACAGTGGTAATGGACTGAATGTTGCATGTGGATTAGCTTTCTCTATTAAAAGTGTCCCTCACCATCCGGCAAACCCACTCTGACTTCAGAGGTACATGTAATTTACGTTCTTAAATATGCGTTCTTATTCATTCGGCCATGCGGACCTGCTACACCCATCGTCTCTGTGGCCTTCCTCTTCCTCTCTTCCCGAGCATATACCCCTCCATTATTGCTCTCTCCAAACTTTCATGACCTTTCAAGTGACCAAAATATTTCAATTTTCTTTGTTTTATCGTATTCAGTGGCCAACCTTCAATATCAGCTCTTGTCATAACGATGTGTTTGTTCTTTTCTGTATCCAAGATATTCTTAGACATTTTATATTCTTGTAAAGTATATTTTTAATTGGGATGTAAATGCATCAGTGAATCATATAGTGTTGTAGCTTGAGGCTTGCCTGCAGGTCTTATGGTCACAAGTTCGTATTTCATTGAGGCAGATGTGTAAAAATTGAGCTGGGCTCCAAGGTCAGCAGAAATGGGCGCCAGGAAATATCTTGGGAAGTAAAGGCGGCTGATGTAATATTGACCACATGACCCACCAAGTGTCGATTGGTCTATACAAATACAGGCCTGGCACCTTATGAATGCACTTAACCCTTTACAGGGCAGATGTTTTTCTGTTTTATAGCCCTGAACGAGCAAGAAGAATTTTGAGGTTCTGTAAAATTTCGGGTTACGTTAGTAAAATCATCACATAAAAGGTGTTAGTCAACCGATTTTACTTAAATAAAAAACAAAATGAAGTAAAAAGCATGCAGATTATTTTACTCACGTGAATGTTCCCGGTAATCCACACATGAACCTAAATATTTTCACAATATAACATTGTTTGTGATTGTCGGTCATTTATACGGCAATTTACAAACACATTTTCAGAATCAGAATCACTTTCTTTAAAGTCCAACTCACGACTGCTAACACAGAGTAACGCTGATCACTGATATCTAGCTCCAATTAATAGTCAAGTTCGTGCCCTTTAATGTCACTTAAATTGAACCCAGCGAAATCTCCACTATCACTTGAAGAATCGTCAAAATCCATTTTGAAATACAAAGCGTAAAACCCCCAAAAACTATTTTAAAAATCCTTCAAATTCAAAGTACACACTTGCAAATGGCGGCCATGTTGTCAAGCTATCAGCGAAACCAAAAGTAGACAATTGGAAGTCTCGGAAAGTCGCGAGATCGCGTTTTTACAATGCATAATAATCACGGACACTTTCGGACGGTTTGCCCATTCCGGGGTAAAACGTTCTTGGGCGTTTTGCCCGGTAAAGGGTTAAAGCTTGTAAAAGGGTCCTTTACTTATTTCTACTTATCATTGAATCCATAGCTAAGCTTTGTTCAAAGTCTTTGACTTATGTTTGTATGTAAGTGTATTTTGTAATGTCAACTGAGTGAATCTCGACAGAGGGAGGTTATTTAAGCACTCAAGCTACAAGCAATATTTTGCATGATTTTTTGCCTGGCATATTTTGCTGAATCTCGTCAGGTGCCTCCTGCAGAGTTATATATCATTTGAAGTGAATAAATGAATAATATCTTGGCTGAAATACTTAAAACATAGCCACAGGTATTGTTTGAAAGTGGAGTATTTGTTATCCCCACGGTAACTTGAAATTTAAAACAAACTTTTTGTTTTTGCATAAAACTGGCTGGAACTGCCCAATTTCTAAGAGGTCACTATTTTTAAGCAATTGTTTATTTTTATTATAATACAGTATACAACGATGATCCTGTGGGGGTAATCCAAGGAGATAAGGAGGGAGATAATGCTGGGTGGGTTGGCAGTTGACATAAAAGGTGATAAGTTATTAAACCTGTCAGTAATACACAAGATGTATTTTGGAGGTGGGATGTGATTGTCCATGCTGCCTGGCGTGATACAGAGACACTAGTAGTATGACTGTGGGGGTAATAATAGTAACTAAAGCAATGGCCTCGCTGGAGATAAGACTTTCACAGGCATGTGTTTTTAGTTACTCAGTATGCTTAGGAAGATCGAGATGGTCAGGGCTTGAAGACATTGTTTGGAGTCTCTGAGGGGGTTAAGGCTGACAAAAATTGGCCTCTCTTTTGTGCCAGGCCACTAGGGTATAAGCGGAAGTTAACAAGCTGATAGGCTTGCAGGTGGGGCCACCGGGGAAAATTAACCGGGCTGTTATACTAAATTCCCTCCGTAGGAGGTAGGATGATTAAGTGAATCACGCAATGACTGTGAATCTGTAACATTGACCACATTCATATTTCTGTGTTCCCCCCCCCTCAACCCCCCCCCCCCCCCCACACACACACACACACACACCCCCACTCCTGTCAGACAACATGTGGTATTATGTGAGGTGTTATGTGAGTGAAAGAGAGGCTTAAAATGTTATATCACTGACTATTTCTTGTCACCACCAGCGGCAGTCCTAATGAAAAAGAAGGCGAAACTGCCACTCATGTCATTTTATCAGGTGAAAGCGTATTTAGGACTCTGTCAGTTGCTGGAGACACCAGACTTGGACATAAGGCAACTTCTGGAGCGACTGGCAAAAATGGGACATTACTGTGACATGCTACATTTGTATAGAAAGGTGAGATAATGACCTTATTTCATGTAAATGCTCTTGGTTAGAGGTGTATTTTTCTTGGGCGCTGGTTTTAGTAGCTGCGGTTTTGCTATTAATTACATCTGCTTTTAATTTGTCCTTTTTTCTGTATGGTTTTTAGCATTATCTATGCTGTATGTTTTCGTTCCTTTTTCCCAAGGACTTCTGTACATGAGGCACTTAACATGCTGCCAGCAGTCTTCTGTGCTCGCCTCATCTACTAACTGTTCCAAGGCCTGCTACTTATTAGAGACTGCAACCATAAATTGCTCCTTAGTGTTTTGGTTTCTGAGATATCCTGCCTTATATTGAATGCCATGCTTAAAAGGGGATGAGAGGCAGAGGCAGACCAAGAGAAATGATGCTGGATGGATTGAGACGGTGGTATGGAGAAATATCAGCAGCGGAGTTGATCCAGAAAACCAAAGACCGAGAACTGTGGAGAGTCATGAATGCCTATGCCAGCTGTCATGGCACTTGATGATGATGATGCTTAAAAGATATGTATCTTTTGAGTTTAGCTGAATTTTACTAATCAACAGATAGTGTTCTGAATTTACATCTGCATCTCTAAAAACTTTTACATCACGTGGAGATGATGTCAATGTCTTGTTAATACAGACATGATTGATTTGGTTTTCTGTTTGTAGTTTGGTGATATTCTATGTTATACTGGGAATGATTTTGACGAAAGAAATAAAAAAGAGGCAAGTGAAATATTTCGGCCACGTTAAAAGACATAACACTCTTTTTAAAAACCATCTTGGAGGCTCAGGTTGAAGGCAAGCGAGCAAGAGGTAGACAATGATACAAGTGGGAAGATAACATCAAGAGATGGACGAACAGCAGTCTGACAGAATGTACAGTCAGGGCATGAAACAGACAGTGTTAGAGATCCATTGCAGCCAACCTTCATTGTGGTGATGGCACCTGATTTATTGATACCTATGTTACTTTGTTTATTCTTTGTGGGGGAAAATACTTCTGCCCATGACATACTGATTCACTGCACAAAAAGGTCTTGGCATTTAGGTCACCTATCAACATTTTGATATTGCCATTTCCTTTATACCTATTATCCTTTGAAGTTTCATGTAACATTCCTTCCCAACTGATTTATTTTTAACATTTGTTGGTATGTAACACTGGATTACATATATACTTATTGTTTATAAATGTTGCTGTTATTCTACAACTAAGTGCTTACAACTGCTTATTTGGGTACCATTGGGACCATATCTTCACTATGGGGAGCAATTCCCCCTGTATGGCCTGAGGACTGCACTGTTTCACCTGTGCCTATAAACTTTGTCTTTGCTGTTCCATCTTATTTTGCATAATCCCAAAATGCTAATCTTGTAATAATTCATTCCTATTACCACTTATGCTGTCTGTCCTAATTCATACATAGTTTTACCTTTCCAGGTGCCAATCCTGGAGATTTTCCTAGAGGAAAATAAGTAAATCAGTGCTCTGGACTCTCCACAAAATATCATAGCTCTTCTAGAAGAACTTCCTTTCCTCTTGGGTGGAGTTATTTTATTTTTCTGTCTGACTTGTCCATGGGTGGTTGGATTTTTCTACGTGATGGGGTAGCCTACCCTAAGTCACTTCATATGGTGTGTGTGATAGGGTGCAGTGCTACTATTTTTTGTTGCCTTAATGGGTGCTGTGGCAAAAGGGTTATGAATGCAAGTCACAATCCCGCATACTGCATTCGAGACACAACTGCTGGCGATTTGGAAGCAGACCACCTGGTGTAAGTTTTCATACAATGGAATGAGTGCCAGTTGTTCAGTTAGCAATGGCAAACTACTGAATGGACGATGTGGTGCTAGTTTCATGTTTGTATAGACCAATCAATGGACGATATGGCGCTAGTTTCATGCTTGTATAGACCAATCAATGGATGATATGGTGCTAGTTTCATGCTTGTATAGACCAATCAATGGATGATATGGTGCTAGTTTCATGCTTGTATAGACCAATCAATGGACGATATGGTGCTAGTTTCATGCATGTATAGACCAATCAATGGACAATATGGTGCTAGTTTCATGCTTGTATAGACCAATCAATGGACGATATGGTGCTAGTTTCATGCTTGTATAGACCAATCAATGGGCGATATGGTGCTAGTTTCATGTTTGTATAGACCAATAAATGGACGATATGGTGCTAGTTTCATGTTTGTATAGACCAATCAATGGACGATATGGTGCTAGTTTCATGCTTGTATAGACCAATCATTGGACAATATGGTGCTAGTTTCATGCTTGTATAGACCAATCAATGGACGATATGGTGCTAGTTTCATGCTTGTATAGACCAATCAATGGACAATATGGTGCTAGTTTCATGCTTGTATAGACCAATCAATGGACGATATGGTGCTGGTTTCATGTTTGTATAGACCAATCAATGGACGATATGGTGCTAGTTTCATGTTTGTATAGACCAATCAGTGGATGATATGGTGCTAGTTTCATGTTTGTATAGACCAATCAATGGACGATATGGTGCTAATTTCATGTTTGTATAGACCAATCAATGGACAATATGGTGCTAGTTTCATGTTTGTATAGACCAATCAATGGACGATATGGTGCTAGTTTCATGTTTGTATAGACCAATCAATGGACAATATGGTGCTAGTTTCATGTTTGTATAGACCAATCAATGGACGATATGGTGCTAGTTTCATGTTTGTATAGACCAATCAATGGATGATGTGGTGCTAGTTTCATGTTTGTATAGACCAATCAATGGACAATATGGTGCTAGTTTCATGTTTGTATAGACCAATCAATGGACGATATGGTGCTAGTTTCATGTTTGTATAGACCAATCAATGGATGATGTGGTGCTAGTTTCATGTTTGTATAGACCAATCAATGGATGATGTGGTGCTAGTTTCATGTTTGTATATACCACTCAATAGACGATATGGTCAGTTTCACACCAGTCGCCTTTACTTCCTAGAACATTTCCTGGTACTCATTTTAGGCTGGTTCGACCTGGAAACCCAGTTATTTTGTAAATCCTCACATTGAAGGGGATTCAAACACATGAC
This sequence comes from Cepaea nemoralis, assembly GCA_014155875.1. Classification (NCBI taxonomy): domain Eukaryota; kingdom Metazoa; phylum Mollusca; class Gastropoda; order Stylommatophora; family Helicidae; genus Cepaea; species Cepaea nemoralis. The sequence continues at coordinate 20,609 of JACEFZ010001725.1, forward strand.
TGCTAGGCAGGCAGGCTAGCCCCTGCACTGTACTATCACTGCTTCCTCACTCAGTGTAGGCATTTTTAAATTTGGCATTTGAAAAAAAGAGTTCACAGCTTTACATAAATATGTGTGTGTAGATTTATTAAACACCTGTTTATTACCAGAGTCCATAACGGAAGAAAGAACAGTAACACTTGTAACTGGCATGAGAATAGCTGCCCTTCCCAAAGAAAAATTTGAATTGCAAATACATTTGATCATGAATAAGTCTACAAAGGGCTTGAATTGATTGAGAGCCTATGCTCCATTGAGATATAAATGGCAGCAGAAGGGGAAGACAAAGAAACATGTTTATTCATTTGGGTAATGGACAAATGAAGAGGTATACAATGGGCAAATGCTGCTAGCATACTAATGTCTCTAAAGTAAAATTGTGCTTGGCACATCTTATTTTTATTCTTGTGATTTTTATTAGTCAGGTCTTAGTCAGATATGACTGAGTTACTGTATGACAGTTGATGGTACTACATGCTTTCTGTTAGCGCTGAATGTTGGACATCGCTCCCCGAACCCAACACCCCACATTGTGCCAACGACTTTGGGCACAGGAGCCCAATTGAGAGGGTATAACCCTTATCCTGGTGTGAAGAAATGCAACCTAAATACTAAATGTCATGACAGGGCTGACCAGGCTGAACTTTGGCCAGCAACTGGTCTTGAATAGAAGCTCTGACAGGCGGACAGTTAGAGCATTACTTTACTGTTCGGACAGCTTCTGCAGCTTGTCTTGTTCCAGAAGTATTGATTTTACTGGAGTAAACTAGGCAGGCCAAGAGAGGGATCATGCTGCATGGGCAACACAGGGTCTCGACAATTCAGCACAGGCTTTGTGCCATGGAGATGTCTTTTTTATTTGAAGCAAATTAACTATCAAGGTACCAGTACAAAGCATGTGATTTGTCAAAAACATCACCAAAAACAACCACTTAGAAACCTATAAAGCAGAACATGTGGGGGCATGGGTATAATAAAAAAAACACTGTATTAGATCAGAATCAGAATTGGGATATTATTGTATAAGTTCCTGATTACAATTGCGTTTTCATATGTAATTTCAGATCAAGAAACTGAGGGAAGTTGGAGCAACAGCAGAAGACATTTGGTCCAATTTGCAAATTTTGCATGGCTATACTTTCTTTGATGCTAAGGTGTGCTAATTTAGTTGTCTATTTATGCAGTCTCTCTTCTTCTGTTTTATTTCTTCTACTGTTTGCACATTAAAAATCTCTCAGCTGTTAAATAATAAAAGAGCAAGCTAAATACCCCAATTTCCACGCCAGATTTCAGAATTAGAAAACCTACCCAGAAAAGAATATTTACAGCATCTGTGATTTTGATATAGTTACATTTGGAGTAATACATAGAGGAGTGGCTGGCCGAGTGGCTACAATGCCGGACTCTCCTTTCCTTTGAGAGACCCTGGTTCGATCCCTCTGTAAGGTGTGGGATTTTTTTTCTGTCGGGGGCAAAAAGAAAATCCTAACCTGCACAGTTCGTGGTCTTAATTCCTCAGGCTCAAAGACCCCTCTGCCATACACCGCAAGGTACTATATTGGCAATAAATGACAGTTTTTACATTTGGAGTAATGTTCATATGAGTGAATTTTTCGCCTGTAAAACTAATAATTAGTGTTTGTGTTTGTTATATTTTACTGTGGACATGAGGAAATTACTGTCATGCTACATTTGCATAGAAAGGTGAGATAATGACCTTATTTCATGTAAATACCCTTGGTTAGAGATGTGGGGAGGTGTAAGGGTGGGGGTTCTTTTTCTTTTTCTGCCTTTCTGTGTATTTGTCTTGGGCGCTGGCTTTAGTAGCTGTGGTTTTACTATTAATTACAGATTTCTTCTTCTGCGTTCATCTGGAGTGTTTTCTTTTTAGATGTAATTGTGTTGTGCCTGTTTAACTGTGCCTTTAGGCCGACACATTCAACTTCTGCGGGCATTTGTTCACTGGGTTAACCTTCCCGGAAATACAGATTTCAGAATTAGAAAACCTTCCCAGAAAAGAATATTTAAAGCATCTGTGATTCCGATAAAACCACATTTGGAGTCATTTCCATATGAATGTGTTTCCCCCATAAAACTAATAATTAGTGTTTGTGTTTGTTATATTTTTAGCAGCTTGCCTAACTTTTTCTACTAGACTTAGATATGACTGAGGAACTGTATGACACTAGACAGTACTGCTTGATGTTTGTTAGCGTGAATGTTCGGCGGTGCTCACCAACCCCAACATCCCCCACATTGTACCAACGGCTTTGGGCGGAGGAGCGCAATTGGGAGGGCACAAGCCTAATCCTGGTCTGAGGAAATGCAACCTAAATACTAAATGTCATGGCAGGGCTGACCAGACCGTAAGCCTTGTTCGGCAACTGGTCTTGGACAGAAGCTCTGACAGACGGACGGTTAGAGCATTGCTTTGCTGATCTGGCAGCTTGTCTTGTTCCAGAAGTATTAGTGTTACCTTTCCTGTGGAGTAAACTAGGCAGCCTGAGAGAGGGATTATGCTGCATGGGCAACACAGGGTCTCGACAATTCAGCCCAGGCTTTGTCCTTTACAGGACATCACAGCCAACCCCAGCATATTTTGGCTATTTGTGATTGCTTGGCAAGTTTATGTTCAGTAGTTTGCCATTGCTTTCTGAACTTCTGACACTCATACCATTGTATGGAAACCAACGTAATGCAGTCTACTGCCAAATTGCCCGCAGCTGTGTTTCAAATGCGGGATTGTGAATTGCGTCCTTAACCCCTTTATCACAGAACCGGTATGAAATGGGTAACACTCGTCCATGACTTGGAGACGTAAATTATAAGTATCTCTAAAGTTAGAGTGAGTTCGCCTGATGGCGAGGGATACTGTTAAAAGGAAAAGCTAATTCACACGCAAAATTCAGTCCATCACTACTATACAATAGTATGTATGGACTACACTTGAGTTAGAGCGAGCGAACGCGAAAAAAAAATGGGCACCAGAAAAAATTCTGGGAGTAAAGAGACTGTCATGACCACACCACGCCTCAAGTGTCAATATAATGATAACATGGGCCTAGTATCATACCATAAATAAACCATGATGACATGGAAACCGGGTCCTTTACCTTGTAACCTTCTACCATTACATATTAAAACTGGATAACTGGGTTTATGTTTTATTTCTGCTATGGTGCAGTATTTTTGTAAGCTGTGGGATGTTAATGTTCCCGTGATGCAATGGAGTGCCAGTATTTCTTCCTAGTTGTGGAGTGTTAGTGTTCCTTCTTAGCTGTGGAGAGTCAATATTTCTTCCTAGTTGTGGAGTGTTAGTGTTCCTTCTTAGTTGTGGAGAGTCAATATTCCTTCCTAGTTGTGGAGTGTTAGTGTTCCTTCTTAGCTGTGGAGTGACAGTATTCCTTCCTAGTTGTGGAGTGTTAGTGTTCCTTCTTAGCTGTGGAGTGACAGTATTCCTTCCTAGTTGTGGAGTGTTAGTGTTCCTTCTTAGCTGTGGAGTGACAGTATTCCTTCCTAGTTGTGGAGTGTTAGTGTTCCTTAGCAGTGGAGTGACAGTATTCCTTCCTAGTTGTGGAGTGACAGTATTCCTTCCTAGTTGTGGACTGTCAATATTCCTTCCTAGTTGTGGAGTGTCAGTATTCCTTCCTAGTTGTGGAGTGTTAGTGTTCCTTCTTAGCTGTGGACTGTCAATATTCCTTCTTAGCTGTGGAGTGACAGTATTCCTTCCTAGTTGTGGAGTGTTAGTGTTCCTTAGCAGTGGAGTGACAGTATTCCTTCCTAGTTGTGGAGTGACAGTATTCCTTCCTAGTTGTGGACTGTCAATATTCCTTCCTAGTTGTGGAGTGACAGTATTCCTTCCTAGTTGTGGAGTGTTAGTGTTCCTTCTTAGCTGTGGACTGTCAATATTCCTTCCTAGTTGTGGAGTGTCAGTATTCCTTCCTAGTTGTGGAGTGTAAGTGTTCCTTCTTAGCTGTGGAGAGTCAGTATTCCTTCCTAGTTGTGGAGTGCCAGTATTTCTTCTTAGCTGTTGTGTTCCCTCTAAGTGAGTTTCATTGTTTTGTTCTGTCTAAGTGGTGGAGTGTCTAAGCTTACTCTAAGCTGTGAAGTAAGTATCAGTGCTCACTATAAGCTGTGGAGCATCAGTGTTCCCAATAAGCTGTGGAGTACGTCAATATTCCCTGTATGCTGTGGAGTGTTGATGTTCCCTCTAGGCTGTGGAGTGTGTGTTCCTGCTAAGCTGTGGAGTGTAGATGCTCCATCTAAGCTGTGGAGTGGCAGTGTTCTATCTAAGCTGTGGAGTGTCAGTGTTCCATCTAAGCTGTGGAGTGTCAGTGTTCCATCTAAGCTGTGCAGTGTCAGTGTTACATCTAAGCTGTGCAGTGTCAGTGTTCCATCTAAGCTGTGCAGTGTCAGTGTTCCATCTAAGCTGTGCAGTGTCAGTGTTCCATCTACACTGTAGAGTGTCGACGTTCCATCTAAGCTGTGGAGTGTCATTGTTCCATCTAAGCTGTGGAGTGTAGTTGTTCCATGTAAGCTGTGGAGTGTCATTGTTCCATCTAAGCTGTGCAGCGTCATTGTTCCATCTAAGCTGTGGAGTGTAGTTGTTCCATGTAAGCTGTTAAGTGTTAGTGTTCCGTCTAAGCTGTGGAGTGTCATTGTTCCATCTAAGCTGTGGAGTGTCATTCTTCCATCTAAGCTGTGGAGTTTCATTGTTCCATCTAAGCTGTGGAGTGTCATTGTTCCATCTACGCTGTTAAGTGTTAGTGTTCCATCTAAGCTGTGGAGTGTCATTGTTCCATCTAAGCTGTGGAATTCATTGTTCCATCTAAGCTGTGGAGTGTCAGTGTTCCATCTAAGCTGTGGAGTGTCATTGTTCCATCTAAGCTGTGGAGTGTTAGTGTTCCATCTAAGCTGTGGAGTGTCAGTGTTCCATCTAAGCTGTGGAGTGTCATTGTTCCATCTAAGCTGTAGAGTGTTAGTGTTCCATCTAAGCTGTGGAGTGTCAGTGTTCCATCTAAGCTGTTGAATGCCAGTGTTCCATCTAAGCTGTGGAGTGTCATTGTTCCATCTAAGCTGTGGAGTGTTAGTGTTCCATCTAAGCTGTGGAGTGTCATTGTTCCATCTAAGCTGTTGAATGCCAGTGTTCCATCTAAGCTGTGGAGTGTTGACGTTTTGTCTAAACTGTGGAGTATTGACGTTTTGTCTAAGCTGTGGAGTATCAGTGTTCCATCTAAGCTGTTGAGTGTCATTGTTCCATCTAAGCTGTGGAGTGTCAGTGTTCCATCTATGCTGTTGAGTGTCAGTGTTCCATCTATGCTGTGGTGTTTTGACGTTCCATCTATGCTGTTGAGTGTCAGTGTTCCATCTATGCTGTGGTGGTTCGACGTGCTATCTAAGCTGTGGAATGTCATTGTTCCATCTAAGCTGTGGAATTCATTGTTCCATCTACACTGTTAAGTGTTAGTGTTCCATCTAAGCTGTGGAGTGTCATTCTTCCATCTAAGCTGTGTTGTGTCAGTGTTCCAACTAAGCTGTGGAGTGTCATTGTTTCATCTAAGCTGTGGAATTCATTGTTCCATCTAAGCTGTGGAGTGTCATTCTTCCATCTAAGCTGTGGAGTGTCAGTGTTCCATCTAAGCTGTGGAGTGTTAGTGTTCTATCTAAGCTGTGGAGTGTCATTGTTCCATCTAAGCTGTGGAGTGTCATTGTTCCATCTTAGCTGTTGAGTGTCATTGTTCCGAGCTGAGCTGTGGAGTGTCAGTGTTCCATCTAAGATGTGAAGTGTCATTGTTCCATCTAAGCTGTGGAGTGTTGGTGTTCCCTCCACGCTGTAAAGTATCAATGTTTTCTCTAAGCTGTGATGAGTGTGTCATTCTTCCCTCTAAGTCAGGGGTGGCCAAAACGAGGCCCGCCGGGCGCATGCAGCCTGCCAGACGTCATGTTGCGCCCCGCATAGTCGGAAGCGATTATGTGGTCGAGGCTGTAGCACGCTTGCTTGTTTACTTTAATTAACCCAAAAAAAAAATTTAGGTGCTTGGCCCGGCAGAAAATATTATTTCTGAAATTTCGCCCACCAGCTGAAAAGGTTGGCCACCCTTGCTCTAAGTGGTAGAGTGTCGAAGCTTCCTCTAAGCTGTGAAGTAAGTATCACTGCTCATAATGAGCAGTGTGGAGTGTGTCGATGTTCCCTCTAAGCTGTGTAGTGTGTGCCAGTGTTCCCTGTAAGAATGTCAATAGCTCAAGCCTGTGCAGCATCACGGGAACACTGTTTTGACATGCTGTTTGTCTTCTAATAAACATATGGTTTTGGCTACAGGTTGAGTTGTACAGGAAGTCTCAACTTGTAGGTCACGGGCCATTTCCAGCGCACTTGTTTTTAGCCAGGACAATGAGCAGCTTTAAGGAACAGCTTGCAGTAGGAAGTGAAGTTGATACTGTGGCTCAGCTCTTGGGTGTTAGTGTTGCAGACGTTCAGGTGAGTCAAGTAACATTGACCTTGTTATGTTTTTGTTCTTTTGGTATATGAACTCTTCCCGCAGGTATTGGCAGTAGAAGTAAGGAAATTAAACCGACTTCTTTCGTTCGTCTGAAATTGACTGTATCTGCAATGTTGTCTCTTATACAGGGTGTTTGTAAAGTCTCACTACACTTTGTATGTACAAGAATTTTAAAAATGAAGTATCTGACGTCATAAAGTGTGGGGCTGAGTGGTCTCGGGGTATGGTGTCTGCCTCGAGTGCTGGGGGTCCCAGGTTCAAGCCCCGGTGAGGGCCGAGATTTTTTCATGTGGACTTCTAGGGGGGGGGGGGGGGGGGGGGGGGGGGGTGTATTGACTTAGAGCGTTAAGCCATATCCCTCAACTGAGAGCCGTAGAATATGGGTCTGGACCAAAAATGTAGTGGCATTGTGCGCCTGATTTGGACTTGAATGCTATGGATTTGCTTATCCTTAGCCTTTGACTGCCTTTCCCCAGTCTACCTGCAAGGCAGCAGGTGTGTGTCTCTCTTGGTCTGGCTCCTATCACTTGACCTGCCTGACATGGGAGACCCCACCAGAAGCTGTGCTACCATTGGCATAACTCTTGGGGTCACTGGAACATGCAAGCCCCTCTACCACGGCATGGTGGAGACACGTCAGAGGGGCTGTAGAGGAGTAATTATTGTTTCTTTAAAATCTTGGGACCGTTAAGGGGGAGTAATTATTATAATAAAATATAATAATTAGAATATTATAAGGACTGTTTGGAATTGTTACTAGAGTAATTATTGTGTTTCTTGAGAACTGTTGGAGATTGTTAAGTAGAAATAATTATTGTGTTTCTTTAAGGGCTGCTGGGGATCCCGAAAGTACAACACCAGCAAGTTGCAGTACAAGGTCCAAATGTGTCTTGCTGCTGGCATCTCCAAAAATGACATCTTCAACAATTTGGGAGAGTTGATGGGGTACTTTGCTGTTTGTTTGATTTTAGTTATGGGATTCTCAGTTTATGTGTCTTTCTCTTTGTCACTATGTGCCATGTCTTTTTTTCTCTTTCCGCCTATGGAACCATGCACCATCTTACATCTTACACGCTCAGTGTGTGACCTATCTGCAATCATTTTCTCCTGTGAATTTATTCCATTTCTGATATTTGCCCTCCATGCAACACGTTCGGCGGCGACTTACTCCCAGTGTGCATTATCAATGCCTGTATCGATCATGTCCCGCTTACATACATCTTTGTATCATAGTAGAGGCCAACCCCGAGATCTCTTATCCATCTGTAATTCACCAAAAAAGATGTTCTTTGGTATTCTACCATCATCCATCCTCCTAAATTGTCCTACGTCTGCAAAGACTGAGCATGGAACAAACCATCACACAACCTGATCTTTCCAATACTTCAGTATTTGTGATGTTGTCTTGCCACTTAATACCAAGAATTCTTCGCAGACACCGCATATGAAAGCTGTTTAAACATTTCTCTTGGTGTGGGTAAGTTGACCAGGCTTCGCTGTCATAGAGAAGAGTACTAAGGACACAGGCTTGGTAGACAAGGACTTTTGTTTTGGCAGTAAGCCTCCTGTTCTCCCAGACTCTTTTTGTTAACCTGTTCATTGTTGTTGCTGCCTTACCAATCCTGATGTTGATTTCCTGGTCTGGGGATAATTTTCTATTTACCTCTGATCCTAAATATGTAAATGGTTTACTATCTTCACTTCGGTGTTGTCAATAAAGATTGATGGTACCCTGTGTGCACTTTGTGACATAATCTGTGTCTTCTTTTTGCTAATTGTTAAACCAAATTCAGAACAAGCATTGGAGAATGCAGATTGTAAGTAGGGTCTTCAGTTGAAGCGAAAAGGTATATTCCACAGAGGGTGGGAGCTAGTACATAACCTTGCTTAACTCCACTCTTGATTTGAAACTCTTCTGAAGTTGCACCATAAAACTTGACAACGATGTCCTGTAAAGGATATGCGAATTTTAAAAAAAAAAAAAAGATGTATGAATCGCAGTAATAAACCAAGGCTGGTGTATGAAACACAGTAATAAACCCAGTTTGATGTATGAAATATAGTAATAAACCCAGTTTGATGTACGAAACCCAGTTATAAACCCAGTTTGATGTATGAAACACAGTAATAAACCCAGTTTGATGTATGAAATATAGTAATAAACCCAGTTTGATGTACGAAACCCAGTTTGATGTATGAAATATAGTAATAAACCCAGTCTGATGTATGAAATATAGTAATAAACCCAGTTTGATGTACGAAACCCAGTTATAAACCCAGTTTGATGTATGAAATATAGTAATAAACCCAGTCTGATGTATGAAACACAGTAATAAACCCAGTTTGATGTACGAAACCCAGTTATAAACCCAGTTTGATGTACGAAACCCAGTTATAAACCCAGTTTGATGTACAAAACCCAGTTATAAACCCAGTTTGGAAGATCAGCTAGTTTTCTAAGAAAGTGTTTTGACTATGGTATGTTATGGATTATAGCACACAGTCATTTGTTGCACTATTCAAATATTCCACACCAGACTTCCTGTAGAAGAATGCCATGCTGTAACAACCTGCTTTCGCAACTCGGGGCTTCCTGTATCTGTGTTCGTTCTCCGGGATATGGTCAATGCAGCAAAGATAAATGGCTATGGAGGTGATCATGGACACAAGAATACAAACTTATGTAGTGGAATCCCTGACCAAACATCTCCTGACAGTTGCCAGGCACAGTTTGAGGAGGGTAAGCTTGTTATTATATCTATAGCCTTCGATTGATTCACTTCTGTATCTTTTTGTTTTTTGTTTTTAACTTAATGAAAATTCACGGTTTTGTGCTGCAAACAGCCTCTCTCTCCTATTCCTTTTTTCCAACTCTCATTCTCTTTTGCCTCATTCTCTCTCTTCCTCCCTCTCTCTGCCTTTACTACTCCTGTCCCATCCATTTTTCTTCTCTCTTTTTTCTTACTTTCTTTCTCCTAGCCTCCCACTTTTTCTTTTTTTTTTTGGTCCTAACCCTCATCCTTCATGAAGTTATTCCATTCCTAATTGTTTTTGTTTTTTGTTGTTGCTCACAACACACTTTCCTTGCCTGCATTTTCTTCCATTTATCATGACCTAACCATCACATTATACTTTCCATGCCTCCATCTTTAGGTTCATCATTTATTGTTACATAACTATCCTAATCAGTAGGATGTCATGCTGTTGAAAAATTCAGTAAATTCATAAAAAAAAGTTTCTCTAGCATTATTTCTTCTTCTTCTTCTTTGCGCTCGCTTGCTCGCTTTGAACTCAAGCGAGCCCATTCACACTACTTCTAGTAGTGCTGGACTGAATTTTGTGTGTGGATTAGCTTTACCAATTAGCAGTGTCCCTCGCCATCAGGCAAGCCCACTCTGACTTCAGAGGTTTTAGCATTATTTGACATGAGCCACCCATGAGGGAAGCAAAGAATACTATCACTGTAACCTACCATGCACTGTTATAAGAGAAGACAAAACAGGGTCAGCATGAGACTAGTTACCTCATCCCTCAGAAAACCTTAGCCGCAAAATCCAACCTTTCATGAACAAGTCTACTTCAGAAGTTGGGGTGGGTTCGTCTGATGGCGATGGACACTGTCAATAGGGAAAGCTAATCCACACGCACAATTCAGTCCAGCACTACTAGAAGTAGTGTGTACACTAGACATAGTGTGTGCGGACTACGCTTGAGTTCATGGAAAAAAATGAAAAAATGCGAAATGGCTTGGCTTGAGTTGGTTGAGAGCCCATGCTGCACTGGGAGACAAAAGACAGAAGAAAAAATAAGAAGATAATAACATGAATTCTTTCTTCTATCCTTCCACTTTCCATGTTGTGTTTTACAGCATCATGTTAGGGAGAGTTTTCTGGACAAAGCTTTTGAGTGGGCTGCATATAATGGTGTGTTCTTTCATTCTTCTATTCCTCTAATCCATGTCTTTCTGGATCCACTTCTTGCTGCAGTTTCCACTCTTTCTAAATGCCAATTCTGTTTACAGTATGCTGCATGAGGGTAGTCTTGCTATCTGACTGAACCATTTTCTTCTTTTGTTCACTACTGAACTATTTGAATTGCTGTCTCATGATAAAATTCATTGTTGATATTGGTAAATGTGTGCTTTCTGTCATTATTTCTGATCTTATTGTGCCTTCATGTGGCATTAAGTATTCTTTGCTGGCTTGTCATGTGTTGTTACACTTTATTTCTGGATAAATAATATATTCTGGTTATTATGGAGGTCAGCATGGCCGAATGGATAAAAGTTCTTGTACTTAAACAACCCCTACACCGGTCAGTTGGACTAAAATGTTGATTTCTCATCCTTGACTTGGGGATGTAATTTACAAGAACCTCTGAAGTCAGAGTGGGTTTGTCTGATGGCAAGGGACACTGTTAGTAAGGAAAGCAAAATGGATATGCAAAAATCAGTCCACTGTGGACTAAACTCTAGTTCCAAGCGAGCAAACTAAAAAGAATGTGTTGTTATCATTGTTCATTTCAGGCACTGGTAGCATAAAGTTGGTAGAACAATTGTGATGAACAATTTTCTGTTTAGAAATAGCAGTGTAGTTACAGATAAATTGATATATTCTTGCTCTTTTGCAGATTGGGTAGGTGACCCAAAACTGTTGTGTCCAGAGGAGATCCGAGCACCAACAATGGAGAATAATATTCTTGGTCTGAATAGCAATGCATCAAGCACAAAGAAGCAGCGAAGGAGGATCTTAGAGCTCATTGATCACCTCATTAAGCTTGATGCGCCCATGGTAACCATCATGCAAGAGTGCAATGTTAATGTCAGCGTCGTGGAGATGCTGGATGTCCAGAAAAATCTGGAATACTTGATCTCTAAAGATTACACCAGAGACCACATTGCCAAATGTCCTTTAATTTTGGCACATCCTCACAAAGATCTGGCCAGAGTTGTTAGTGAGGTGGACAGTCTGGTTCTGTCGCAGTTGCAGTCTGCATCAATGCCGTCCTTAGATTCATTTTCTGCTTTGTTAACAGCAGCACCAGCATTTACATCTACAGTTTGTGGTCACAATGAAGAGCTGAAGGGGATACAAGCTGAAGAGATCAAGGCAGAGAATCCCTATGTGTTTAGACACAGCCTGTTAGCTAGTCCTGAACAGCGTCTCAATGTCTTTCAATATTTTTTGGAGAAAGAAAACAGTTTCAGCCTAGCCACAGTGGAATGAGCCATTCAGCGAGCAAAGTTATTGGGTTTTTCTAAATTATTGGTTCATTTTATTTATCCCGAAGCAGTGGTCTGACAGGGCCATCACATTTTGCAGGCTTGAGTGCACAGAGGAAAGGGTGGTTAATTATCCCTCACTTAGCAGGTGATGAGCCAAGTTATTAATTATCAGACAAAATTTACAGAGAGTAAATTTGATTTGTGTGCTTGTCAGCGAACTTGATAGGGACTTGCACTGGTGTTGTCATAAGGACTGTTGGATGAGAGTTTTATGATGGGGTTCATCACCTGCTAAGGTAGAACGAACGAACGAAAGTCTTTATTTTTAAAGGGTTAAGAATTGGGCACGCAGGCACGTCTGACATTCTGCCCTTCTTCTCTATTTCCTCTCATACATTCTTTCATTCAACATCACTTATGAAGCAAATTCTGACAACAAAAGAACAATAGCACGACATGGAGAGAAAGACTAGCTGCTTATTCCTCCATACATTCAGGCCTGCCAAATGTGATGGCTCTATCTCATCACAGACCCATAGCAAGAAACTGCTCCAGGGCAAATTTTTTAGCAGGTGCATGAGCAACGTTGGTAGCGAACTGTGCTGATGATGTCGTGAGCAGGTCAGACGTGGCTCAATTCCCGGGCTTGTTGCCTGCGAAAGTGAGAGAAAGACTGGCCGCCTATTCCTCTGTGCATTCTGGCCTACAAAATGTGGTAGTGCTACCACATCACAGATCCAGAACTGGAAACTGCTTCGAGACAAATGTTTAAATTTGTTTAGTGGAATTCGAAATTCAGTGACTTGTGTTATTGGTTACTTTTAAGTTATTGGTTATGAGATGTAATTTTCAGTGTGTAATTTTAGATGTATACCGTAAACTTTGTTATTCAAAATTCATCATTTGCTACATTTACTAGTTTTATAACATCTGTAACATCTACTAAGCGTGGACAATGAGCAGACAAGCTGAAAAACATCTGATGCAAAGAATAACATGGACAGACAGTAAAAACCAATGGCCAAGTCCTACAATAAACAAATGACAACCGTGAACTGATTAGAGAAATTAGACGTAGACAGTCACAACTTTTGGACACGTTATGAGAAGGCATAAATTGGAGAACTTGGTGACAACTGGCAAGATCAAGGGGAATAGAACAAGGGGAAGGCAGAGAAGTAAAAACCTGAATGGCGTGGCTATGTTGTATGGTTGAGACAAGAACACTGAGCTGATCCACGAGTCTGGTGATGGTGTGAAATGGCAAAACACCTCTACTCTGTCATATCTCTCATTACTATAGCTCACATTCCCACTTAGTTATATCACTCATTGCTATAGCACACATCCCTACTCAATTATATCACTCATTGCTATAGCACACATCCCTACCTCAATTATATCACTCATTGCTATAGCACACATCCCTACTCAATTATATCACTCATTGCTATAGCACACATCCCTACTCAATTATATCACTCATTGCTATAGCACACATCCCTACTCAATTATATCACTCATTGCTATAGCACACATCCCTACTCAATTATATCACTCATTGCTATAGCGCACAACCCTACCAAGTCATATATCTCATTTCTTTAGCACACATCCCTACTCAATTATATTATTACTGTAGCACACATCCCTACTCAGTTATATCACTCATTGCTGTACACACATCCCTACTCACTTATATTACTCATTGCTGTACACACATCCCTACTCAGTTATATCACTCATTGCTGTACACACATCCCTACTCACTTATATTACTCATTGCTGTACACACATCCCTACTCAGTTATATCACTCATTGCTGTAGCACACATCCCTACTCAATTATATCACTCAATGCTGTAGCACACATCCCTACTCAATTATATCACTCATTGCTGTAGCACACACTTCTACTCAGGCATATCACTCATTACTATAGGATACAGCCGTACCTGTCATTGCCATAGACCTCATCTTCCCATCCACCCCCAGACCAGGACAGTTGAACCACGGAAGCTGCTGCAAATGTCCCGCTTCTGTCCATGTCGGCTACTCGTACCATAGTCATCTATATTCAAATGTTCTATTTGAACAATAGTAGGCCAAGGCCAATATCATGGACTAGACTTCATATATAGAACTTGTTACCATATTGTTTTGTCCTAGTTATGGTAAAAGACAAGTGTTGACCAGCACGAAGGACATTGCAGACCCCTTGGGCATGAGGGTGGAGGAAAACTGGCAAGAGATCAAGAAACTCCAGCGAGCCGTAATTAGAGCAACATTCTTCAAAGAACCTGCTGTGTGATGCTGATAATGTTTAAAATAATTGCTCCCTGGCATTTCCAAGCTGTAGAGTATTTGATTGCTGGCTTCCTGGCCTAGAGGTTAGCGACTTTTCTCCGTAATCTCGTATACTCTCGTAAGTAACATGACGACGGTGAGAATCGTGTCGGTAACTTACGGGGTATGTGAGCCAGGCCGCTCAGAAAAGCAATGGCAAACTACTGAGCGCAATCTTGCCAAGAAATCAACAATAGCTGAAAGATGCTGATGTTGACAGCGTTGTCCTGTAAAGGATATGCAAACATTTTTTTTAAGGATATTTGATTAGGAGATGGTGGTTATGGAGAATCAGATGGAAATAGTACTCTGGTTATTTGGGTCTCAACTTGTTTTGCCTATGGATGTACTTGCTGGAGAGGGTTATTTGTAACCTAAACAGCCTTCTGCAGCAAGTACACACACGACCGCATTCCACAGACAAGACACAGTATGCATGTGGGTTCCTCTTTCGAGGGAATTGTGTCAAGCCTGGTCATGCACTTTAGAGGTCAGTCTGTCCAACTTCGGTGTACATTTGTGTGAAGGTTTGCTTTCTGTGATTCCATCCAAGATAACTGGCTCTATCTACCCGTGGGTCAGATAACTTTTTACCTAACAATTTTGCTGGGGCAGCAGCCTTATGGCCTACCCTTGTAGATTTCCAACTGCCGTAGGATGTTTTTTACACACACAACTTGCAGATGAGACCTCCAGTTTATCATCCTTGTCCAAGACGATTAGATAGTGTATCTCACTACCCAAGAGATCAGAAAAACGTGTGGTATCATTTGATACTACGAGGGGAAGTCAATAAGTACGTCACAAATGGCTGTAGAAAAATAACTAAATACGATAACAACTTGAAACCAGTTTATTTTTATACATACATTGTCCCTTTATTTCTCAACATAATTTCCACCAACATTGATGCACTTATCCTATCGTTTTATCAGTCCTCCCAAACTGGCGGCATAGAACTGCGTGCTCTGTTTTCTAAACCACATTTTCACTTCACATTCAACTTCGGCGTAATTCGCGAAATGTCCTCCGCCAAGGTGGGTTTTCAGTGGACCAAAAAGGTGGAAATCGCTAGGGGCTAAGTTGTGGATGTTCCAGAACTTCCTACCTTAGTTCGTTAATTTTCTCCTGAGTTAATCGAGCCGTATGTGGTCTGGCATTGTCATGAAGAAGCAACACTTCTTGAAAAAAAATTATTTTACCCAGCTACGTACCATTTTACGGGACAGACATTTGTCAGCATAAACAGGAAGCATTTCCTTATGAATGTCCTTTGCAAGCAGTCCTTTTGCCCCCCCCCCCCCCCAAAAAAAAAAAACAACACAACAGCATGTTGCTCTTTGGCTGTACACTCTGTAAGTACAGTCACCATTTTGTTTATGCGCTGCTCATGTGCATGAGACACCCAGTGCCACCTGACGAAAGGAAATATAAAGTTCGATGTTGCTGTCACCTAATGACATCTGTAGAAAACACCAACTACATTTACCTGCCATCCCACAGAACTGTGTGACTTACTTATTGACTCGCCCTCGTTGTGGTTCTTGGCAAATTCCGAACCCTATGCAGGTATCAAATCCGCTGCTCTTTGAGCCCTAGAGAAACACTGTAACCTCTGAGTGAGTAGTCATAACCCCACCACCCAACAAACACCTCCAAGACACTCACACACCTTTACAGAGCACAGCATACCACCACCTGTAAACTCTGCACATGATGTTGTAGGCAACAAAACCATCTTCACTTGAATTGTTGCAGGTGTATGCGAATTACATCCGAACAATGAGATTATATTAGCATTAGCTGATTACGTCAAATAAAAAATAAAAGGGCACAACTAAGTCAGAGCATTAAGAGTCTATGTGTTGCCGTCCTTGGCGGGAAGCTGTGAATATGTGTCAAACTAACTAGTGCACGTGTCAAAATGTCCCTCAGTCTTCAGAACATTGTCTGCAAATTACTATCTTTAGTAACTTGAACTCAACCTGGTTTCAGAAAATGAAAGAAACTGGAGGCACTGCAGATGAAAGAATTCATGTAAGTGATTCATCTCTTTGTTTAGGCTGCCAAGCCTAGGAAGCTCATAACAAGAGATGAAGAAATACCCATCTTGTAATTGTGCTTATATATGCAGTTATGAGAGAGCAATCAAAGCACGCATTGAGTAGTTATATGAAGGAGATTGCGATGTATATTTTCGGTTGTTTGTATCTGAGAAATGCTGATGTGTAGCTCGACAGCATGTGTATACTTTAGATATAGTGGAGCTATGTGTATGACCGTTTTTAAATAAAGCAAATGTTACTGTGCCTTGTAATAAATTTATTTTAAAAATTGTTAATGCTTTTTGCTTTAGTCTTGCATACTATTTTATCTTTTCTTAGTTTTATATCTTAAGTCCAGTACAGTAGCATTAAAATTGTTTGAGCCCTAGACAAGGCCAGCATCTATTGGAGTACAGACAATCCTACCGAGCCAGGACCAAAGTACCATTTCTACAGGGGCAGAGCTCTCCTTCACTTCTCCAAGCTCAGAAACTAGTTGGGTGTGCTAGATCGGTACTAAAATTTCCCATCTGCAGAGAGTCATATTAGGATGTAACTAGGTTATAATTCAGCACAGTGCATTTAGACTGGCTGAGATTAGGCTAGAGTGATATTTTCTTCACAGGTTTGAGATTTTTCATTATCAACAGATTTCTCTCAATGTCCAGAAGGAGGAATAATAGATATCAAAAAGTGTAAATACTGAATTGCGACAAGATATCCTGTGTACATGTTTTATAGCTCAGATTCATAGAATAAAGAAAGATGACCCATTTGATGAATGTGCAGATGCATCTAGTACATATAGAGCTCAGAAAGCAATGGCAAACTACTGAACATAAAATTGTCTAGAATATCAACCTGAAGTTGATCGCTGCATCCTGCAATGGACATGCAACATTATTTGTAAACATTTAGAGACACAAGGTATAGAGTTCTCCATGAGGGAAAATTAACACACGTATTCGAAATTAGAACAGGAGTGAGACAGGGATGCCCTTTGTCATCTCTACACAGTCAAATTCATACAAGAGACAACATTGCAGATATAGACCAATTTCAAGCGCATGAAAGAAGAAGTCACCTCTACTATTCTTACTGACCAAACACTGAATCTTGAAGACAACAACAAGCGCTGCCAGAAGTGGAATTCAATGACAAAGCATCTCAATGATCTGGGGTCACTGTCAACATTGCCCTCCTGTCTCACACACGAAATCAGATGCAGGATAAATTAACAATGTTGAATGGGAGATCACAACAATTAAGTGAAAAAATGCATAAAGCAAAGATAATGAGAGTAAATCAAGGAAATTATAACCTGATCTCTCTTGGTAAAACCTCACTTCAAGAGATAGAATTATACACCTATTAGGTAGCAATGTAGACAAAAGGAGTGGAACAAATAAAGATATCAGAATACAGAAGGTTAGAGAGCTTTTAAAGCACTAGGAAATGTGTGGATGTCACCAGAAATTTAACTTAACACCAAGTTAAGAATATTCAATTATAATGTTAAATCAAAAGAAAAGAAAAATCACAACAGAAAAGAGGTTCCTGAGAAGAATACTCAACGTATCAAGAAGAGATAAGATCAGAAATGAAGAAATCAGGACTAAAGTGGGGGTTATAGCAACACTAGATTTTATTAGAAAGCAGCAAGTCAAATGGTTTGGTCATGCAAGTAGGTTACCAGTCAACAGCATACCACATCAAGCAATGATGTACAGACTAGATGGAAACAGAGGAAGAGGCCGACCGTGTACACGTTGGACGGAGGGAATAGCAGAGTTCATGGGAATATCGATATATGAAGCCCATAATCGGACACTCTCACGATGTTTATACTTCACCTCGACACCGCAAGGTACAAGAGGAACATGATGAGATGAGAATGTTAAATCAGTATTACTGTATAGATTGGAAACATGGAGAACAATCAAAATGATTACAAATATACTTCAAAATAGAAGGAATAAAATGGTATGACATAATCACCAATATGGAGTTTATGAAGAGAACTAAACAAATACCAATGAACCAAAAGGTGACAAGACGCTGACACAGGATAGGACATACATTGAGGAAACCTTAGAATTGTATAACAAGAAAGTCCTTTGACTGTAACCCACGGGGCAAAAGAAATAGAGGAAGACCCCAAAACCACTGAGAAGAGAAATTGATACAAATGAATAATATGGGCAGAACTGCAAAGGATAAAAGGGCTTGGAGTGAGTTGTTTGAGGACAATGCCCCAATGAGGGATACAGGGTGAAAGAAGAAGACGCGCATTTGATGTGTCCTTTTCTGGCTGAGAGGTGCCTTGAAGGGATTAGAACAAGAATCGCCATGGCGAAAGTAGCCTTTAGCAAGGTGAAAAACATTCTGACCAATAAAAAGATGTCAATTGAAACGAGAAAAAAGTGTTGAGGGGATACATAGAGCCTGTTCTTCTGTATGGATGTGAAACTTGGACAATGTGCAGTCAAACTGAAAAACATCTGATGGCTGTAGAAATGTGGTTTCTGAGGAAAATGCAAAGAATACCATGGACAGATAGAAAAACCAATGACCAAGTACTACATGAGACAAATAAAATTCAAATTAAAAATCGTAAATTGATTAGAGAAATTAGACTTAGACAGTCAAAAATTTTTGGACATGTTATGAGACGAAATGGATTGGAGAACTTAGGAGAACAATACCGGGAGTCTCCGTTGTCAAGACGTAGACCTCGCACAGACTGGGATTGAGGGTTCGATCTTGGGCTATGTCTATGGGTTCACGAGTGCATTTTTCTAGCAGACTCCTGGGGGTCGTCACTAGAGCTACGGAGTTCGTGCTTTGTACGACGCTTTCGGCAAGCCGACCTACGGAAAGAGACCGAGTCATATGGGATAATACCCAGTGCAATGAAGTCGATCCTCTCGACTTGTAGGACTTTTTTATGTCGATGTATCATCCTTATATCCAAATTGGAAGTCACAGTTTGTGATATATTATTTTTTCGCACTGAATTAGTTAAAGGGACAAGAGCAAGGGAAAGAAAACAGAACTTGGATGGATTAGCCATGTGGCGTAATTGGGACAAGAACACAGACCTGATCCAGGACGTGATCGTGTGATATAGCGAAAAGTGACCGCCCCCGCCTGTCTACATGGCGCCAAGCTGAAAACATAAGAAAAAACCACGAACAATCGATGTAGTTTAGTCGGGCGAAATGTTGATATACAGATAAGATATCATTCATTCATATATTCATTCAGTAGCATGTCCTTTGCAGAACCTCCCTCCCATAACAATCTTCCGGAAAACTTCTCGATCACTAGCAAGATGTCCCGCGTCCGATACACCCATCTGGAGATCATCCGCCACATCCTGCACCCATCTTCTCTTTGTCCTTCCTCTTCCTCTCTTCCCAGGCATATACCCCTCCCTTTTTGTTCTCTCCAAACTTTCATGACGTTTCATTGACCAAAATATATAAAGTTTCTTTGTTTTATCGTCTTTAATAGCCAACCTTCTTCAATATTCAGCTCTTGAAGTATGGATGCATTTGTTCTTTTCTTTACCCAAGATATTCTTAGAACTCGTATATAACATTTATATTTAAAGGCATTTATGCGCTGTTCAGCTTGTTTAGTAAGTGTCCAGGTCTCACAGGCGTATGATGCTATGGGAAAGATGCATGCTCTTAAAACATCTAATTTTTATAGCTCTCTGTCCCACTCCATAATTTATTCAGTTGTTTTAGTCTTTGAAGAGCAATTGATAGTCGTCTCATTTCTTTCATTGTGTCACCCATTGTTGGTAATAAATGACACAAGATATTCGAAATTTTCCACCACATCCAATCTTTCCTCATTAACATATATTTCTGTCACTGTCAAACTGTCATTTACTGCCAATATAGTACCTTGCGGTGTATGGCAGAGGGGTCTTTGAGCCTGAGGAATTAAAGGCCGCCTGACTAGTGCAGTCGCCGCGAACTGCGCAGGTTAGAATTTTCTTTTTGTCCCCGACAGAAAAAAAATCCCACACCTTACCGAGGGATCGAACCCGGGTCTCCCGAATGAGAGTCCTGCGTTCTAGCCTCATATATTTCTTTCTCCATATTAGTTTTATCTGTATGCATTATCTTTGTTTTTGCGTTGTTAAGAAGTAAGTTGTGATTTTCACTATTTCTTTGGGTTGAGGTTATTACGTTTTCTATACCGTTCTGTGATGTGGATAGTAATATTGTATCATCAGCATATCGAATCTCTGGTATTTCAGGACCACCGATATTTAAGGCATATAAGACTATCACCTATGGTTATTCAAAGTTGAAGTTTCTCTTATCTTGAACATCTAATAACAGATGATGGCAGAAGTGAAATGGAAATAAAAAAGAGAATAGGAACGGACAAAAATGCTTTCAACAGCATGAAATCAGTATTAACATCTAGAGAGATTAAGAGAGCATTAAAAATGAGACTTGTCAGATGCTACGTATATTCACCGGTACTATATGGCACGGAAGCAACTAGAAAGTCGCATAGAAGCCCTGGAGATGTGGATATACAGACGAATAGGTCGTTTTTCATGGAAACAAAAACAATCAAATGCAGTGGTTCTAGAAAAACTGGGAATGAAGAGAGAGTTGATGAAAGAAATAAAGAGGAGACAAGTGAAATATTTTGGCCACGTTAAAAGACATGATACTCTTATAAAAACCATACTGGAAGGCAAGGTTGAGGGCAAGCGAGCAAGAGGTAGACAACGATACAAGTGGGAGGATAACATGAAGAGATGGACGAACATCAGCCTGACAGAATGTACAGTCAAGGCGAGAGACAGACAGTGTTGGAGATCCATTGCAGCCAACCTTCATTGTGGAGACGGCACCTTATTGATTAATTGAAAGGAACCAAAACATTCGGCAAGGAGGTACCTCATCTGATGATCGGAGACCGCCTATACCATGAGCACACTTGCGTAACATAAGCACCCATTGCCTCTCTTACGCAACCCCCGGAAACCCATAAGAAAAGGTACACTTGTTCTCGTGGGCAGCGCCATGGCCTCTGCATGACAGATTCTTTAAACGCGCTCTCTCCGCTGCAATGGAATGTGACCCATATTTCGAGAGGAAACGATAAGATGCTAACTGTACGCCTCTGAGCACGTGCAAACCACGCTCTTAACAGCATGCCAGAAGGCAATAGAAGCCTGGTCGATAAGCTCTGCTGAAGATAAGGGACGTTAGTTCTGACGGAATCTGTACAGGAAACCAGTTGTGTTTATGAATGACGCAGCATAAATAAATCGTAATCGGGCGATCCAAAGATTAGTTGAGCAAACCAGAAAGTAATAAAATGATACAAATGCTCTCGCTAGTTTGAATTTCCGCGTGACTGGCTGGTGGTTAGTCATTTATTTACTGCCAAAATAGTACCTTGCGGTGTATGGCAGGGGGGTCTTGAGCCTGAGGAATTAAGGCCGCCTGGCTAGTGCAGCCGCCGCGAACTGTGCAGGTTAGGATTTTCATTTTGCCCCCGATAGACAAACATCCCACACCTTACCGAGGATTCGAACCCGGGTCTCCCGAAGGGGAATTCGGCATTCTAACCACTATTGGCTGGTGCTTAGTTCACGTGTGAAAAATGAAAGAAACGAAAGTAGAACGTCATCATCATCATGTGCCATGCCAATTAAACGCTTTTGGGGGAGGGGAGGCGTTTATGTCTCCTCACAGATCTCGGTCCTTAGTGTTCTGGATAAATCCCGCTGGTGATAACCTTGTATGCCATCGTCTTGGACCATCAAGCATCTTTCTCTCCAGCTGTCTCTCCCACAGCTGAATCGTTGCCATACTCTCTAATCCACCTCTTCTCGTTCAATAACCAAACAACGCTGCATATGTGTGACAACTGGCACACTTTACGGGAAAATAAGACAAAATGATGAATGTCTGGATAGCTCGGCCAGATGGCATGAACGGGTCGAGAAACGGTATGCGACTGTCTCCAGAAATGTTCCAGTATCCTTGCACAGATCATTCAAAGAAAATATCTGCCCAGTGCACGAATTTCGTAGCAGCGGTGAGGATCGAAGTTTGTGTACATCAGAACCACGCCTGCTATACGTATCTATTTGCGGGTGGGTTTTCTCCTGTGTACATATGTAGCTTCGACAGTGGCCTGTTCGGCCTGCAGTTTTTCGATTTCTAAATGTCGATGGACTGTCTGTTTGTCTGTCTGTCTGTCTGTCTGTCTGTCTGTCTGTCTGTCTGTCTGTCTAAACACTCATATGTCTGTCTAAACACCCATATGTCTGTCTGTACACTCATCTGTCTGTCTAAACACCCATCAGTCTGTATGTCTAAATACCAGTCTGTCTGTCTGTCTAAACACCTATCTGTCTGTGGGTCTATCTAAACGCCCGTCTGTCGGTCTGTTTAAACACCCATCTGTCTGTTGATCGGTCTGTCTAACACCCATCTATCTGTCTGTCTAAACACCCACCTGTCTGTCTGCCTGCCTAAACACCCATCTGTCTGTCTGTCTGTCTGTCTGTCTGTCTAAACAACGCATCAGTCTGTCTGTCTGTCTGTCTAAACGCTAATCTTTCTTACTAAAACACCTGTCTGTCTGTCTGTCTGAACACCCATCTGTCTGTGTGTCTAAACACCCATCTGTCTGTCAGTCTGCTTGTCTGTCTGTATTGATTGTGCTTTGGTTGTCAGGTGTCTATCAATCAATCAATCAATCATGTGCCATGCCGGAAAGCGTGGGCGGTCATGATTCGCCATTTCACTCGATCACCAGAGTCGTGGATCAGCTCAGTGTTCCTGTCTCGTCCATGCCATGTGGCCAAGCCATCCAGGTATTTTCCTCTCGGTCTTCCTCTTGGTCTGTTCCCTTCTATCTTGCCAGCTGTCACTAAGTTCTCCAGTCCATTTCTTCTCATAACATGTCCAAAAAATTTTGACTGTCTATGTCTAATTTCTATAATCAATTTACGATTTTCATTTGTCTCTTGTAGTACTTGGTCATTGGTTTTTCTATCTGTCCATGGTATTCTTTGCATTTTCCTCAGAAACCACATTTCTGCAGCCATGAACTGGTCGGTCATGCCTAAAGCCCCGAAACCTTTGATAACAAAGAACGGTTTCACCTGCTCGGGACAAGTATCGAATCAAAGAACTTAGTTACACTTTCATTTCATTACCTACTGCTTTCATTACCCCACTTTCTTCTGAGTTCCAAGTGCACGAAATGCACTGCTTTCATTCTGTGGGCGGGGCAAAATGGGGAAGTGACTCTAGTGTTGGTATGAGAGTGTGTGTGTGTGTGCGCGCGCGCGCGCGAGAGAGAGAGAGAGAGAGAGAGAGAGAGAGAGAGAGAGAGAGAGAGAGAGGTTTTAATTCCTGTCCTGGAACACTCTCTATAAAAACCATCACGTGATGTTTCTGTGTATGTTTGGGGTCGTAAGTCAGATGTCAGACGGGATGATGAAATACCCCAGCAACAATCACGTGTGCCTGAATTTGAGATGGACTATGTAGGTAATAACTACAACAGAGAGGATCTGCCAGAAAGGAATGTTAAATAGTAAGAATTCGAACATAAACTGGGTCAAGATTGTATTTAGTGGGCTGGCAGACTAGCGTTCTGTCTGCTTTTCACTGACATGAATTACCTCGGAAGTCGGAGTGGGTTCGCCTGACACTGAGTGACACTGTCAATCGGCAAAATTAGCCCATGTACAGAAATCAGTCAGTGTACTCACTAGTAGTAGTAGTAGTAGTAGTAGTAGTAGTAGTAGTAGTACGTGTATTCACTACGCTTGAGTTCAAAGCGAGCGAACGGTGGGGGGGGGGGGGGGAGGTGCGGTAGAGTTTCTCAGTATGATGCAAGTCTTCGAAATGCAACCCCTTAAAGATGCAAGTCTTCGAAATGCCGCCCCCCCCCCCTTTCGCTGCTTATGCCGCCCCCTTACGTTGCTGCCTGATGCGGCCGCCTCTCTGTATGATAGCACGGCCCTGCAGCGCCCGATGGGTGGCACTGGATAGTGTCATTCCGTGTGATTGTACAATGTCTTTGATGTCATTCCACTTCCTCTCTTAGCAGATCATCTTTTATGTAGGGCCAGTTTTGCAAACCATTCGATCTTCTGTCTTTTAATAAATGTGGCACAATATGTTGATCCAACTGTCTGTTTGATAACATCATTTTTTTATTCGGTCTCGGATT
>JACEFZ010001725.1:50000-51803 GCA_014155875.1 Cepaea nemoralis
GACGACAGCCATTCGCTGCATATTGCTTCATGGTGGACTGTGGAGCAGATTTTTTGATATCATTATGTACTTCATTTTTCAAATTTGTTCTACATACAAAGTGTAGTGAGACTTTACAAACACTCAGTATAATAATAATAGTTTCCCTCCCCCGCCCCGCCCCTCCCCCAAAAATAAATAAATTAGTGCTACATAAAACTGCTACACATTTCGTGTATAGAGCACTGTATCAACTTTATAAAAACAAACACAAATACAAGCATAGTTGATTATGTGGTTGTTTCGGGATTTGAAATTTAAATATTGAGCACAACCCACTACTGGCAACGCTGATCGCACCCTGGTATGAACCTAAGGCCTATCCACGCCAAAATGGAAGCACTAGACTCGAGTTTCACCCTCATTTGAGCTCGTCAGTAGTGCACATCCCTGACCGGATCCGGAAACAGTCCCGGATCACGCGTGTGAAGCGGGTGTGTAACCACGCGGCACACACTGGACACACCAAATTATCGTTTTATTATATAAATTATTATTATATAAATTGATGGTTTAAAAACAAAAGGACTGGTAACAGAAAATGAAAAAGAAAAACTTAAGAAAGCGCTGTCAAAATTTTCTTGTCTCATTATTCAATCAACTGAAGCAGAGACTTTTTGAAAATTTAGAGGGATTGAAAAATATTTCACTCTTTTCTATTTAAAAACTATATCAGCCAGTAAAGGACACCTAAATATTGTCAAGTTATTAAATTTTAGGGGCTACTGATAATAATGTGGCGGAAGCAGAATATTAGTTAACCAAAATAAATTGGTTGACTGGACAAACAAAACAGAAACTGAAACTTTTTGGAGTGAAGTAAGGGACAATTTAAAGAGCCTCAGGAAACAGCCCTTCTGTAAGCTCTTTTGAATATCGATGTCTGCCCGATACAACCCCATTCAAATGCTGATGCGGATAGAGTTTTTAGTACTGGAATTTAAAAAAAGTAAACTAAGAAACAGGATGAGACTTTACCTCTTAAAAGCTTCTTGACAAAAGATTTGGCCCATGAGAGCAGGAAAATACTGTTTCCCAAATTATCAGCTCCCTGATCTTGTATTAAAAAAAATTTGGAACAGCTAACAGCATACCAGAGTCATTTTGAATCTGAAACTTCAACTTCATCATCCAAACTAAGTGCATCTTGTGAGAGTGCATCATCAGTGAAGATGAGGACATGATTCTATAAGTCACATCCATTTTTTTAAAAAATGTTGCATATCCGTTACAGGACGTTGCAGTCACATCAGAATTTTTTCAGCTGCTGTTGATGTACTAGGCAAGATTATGCTCAGTAGTTTGCGATTGCTTTCTGAGCGACCGGTTCACATACCCCTTAAAATTACCAGAGCGGCTCGAACCGCTCGCCGGTTCGGGTGCAGCTGCGTTACTCACGAGAATATACGGGATTACGGCGACAGCCGTTAACGCTTCGCCAGGGAGACGGCAGTCACATCAATACATATGTAATTTCTTACTTTCTCAATCTGGATATTTTTCCTAGATACTTTCCAACGAAAATCTAGATATTTATGGATGTTGTTTGGGCCCATTTCTAGATACTTTTGGTCCAAAAAAGTGGCAACCCTGAATATAAAACATGACCCTAGGCGTGTTACTAAGAGCAACGCTTGTCTGGCCAAATTCCAAACAGGCATACTAAAGAAATTTAGCACTGATAATATTCGGGAATGAATAAACTACGCCGTTGTCTCACAAATGCGTGTTTTTGAAGATAGAGGTCAGTGGGGCCCCCGAACT
>JACEFZ010001726.1:0-51009 GCA_014155875.1 Cepaea nemoralis
TTGGGGAGGGGCCCCTGGGGTTGGGTTCCCCAAAAAAAAAAAAAAAAAAAAAAAAATTTTGGGAGTATAGTGCGTCCGTAAGGGAATTATTTGTTCCCGGGGCCTATTAAACTCGCAATTGTCTTTAGAGTGCTTGGAATATTGATAAGTGCATAAAACCTTGAATCCCCGAAATGCCTGCACCCGTATACCCACTGGGACTCCCATAATGGCTGCATCCCGTATACCCACGGGACTCCCATAATGCTGCACCCGTATACCCACGGGACTCCCATAATGCTGCACCCGTATACCCACGGGACTCCCATAAGGCTGCACCCGTGTACAGAATGACGGAGTTCGAAAAGAAACCAAGCACGACATTCGGAGTGCGAGGCAGATCTTAGAGTGAAAAGAAAAAGCAAATAGAAGCAGGGAATCAGGCTTAGTTAGTTGGTCTGCATATCATCCTGACTGCACATGGAACTACTAGTCCACAAGTGCCCAGATCCTCCCCTCGGTATCTCTCTCAGCGTGTATCGACTGACTACACCCGTTCTGTGTTAGCCGACTATTCTTCTGTGGCACCCCGCATGGTCGTCCGTCTAGTCTAGCTTGACCTCCGCTTGACTTGATATTCTTGCAGTCTGGATATCGCTGCAGAATCATATCCATCCCTCTAGTCATTTACTCGTCCTGTCTCCCTGAAGGCTTTAGGATGTCAGCTTGATCCACTGCCCATTCGCTCATCACAGTAGCCAATCCGGTAAGCTTATAATTTCGTTCCTGTCCTCTTACACCCGCTTGCCCTAGCACAAAACTAAAACATTAGTCATTCTTGACCTCTTCAACTTCAAACCATTGCCTTATATCCCAGCCCATTTCGACCTATCTTCTTAGCATACTCATACAATCACTAAGAAAATAAAGTCGGGCTTACCTCTCCATAGCTTCTGTGCAATTTTTGGAGGGAAGATTTCCAGCAGTAGATCCACATTCTTCTGCTTCTCCAAGTCCACGGCCTTGCTGGCTGCTTCGATGCTTCTCTTGAGCTGCTCCATTCGCTTCTTCAGCCCATCCTATCACCAAACAAATCAACGTTATTACATCAGCAACGTGGACGCCATATAATCAGGAACAAAAGAATCCGTTTTATACCCACGAGAGAGTTGATGGCATATGGTGCTACAGCCATATTTGTATTGACCAATCTGCACTAGAAGAGTGTTGTTGTCATAATCACACCGGCTGCCTTTACATCTAAAGACATTTCCTGGTACCCATTTTGAGTCGACCTGGGGGTCCATGTCCATTATAAAAAATTTGAATTTTGAGTCTATCTGAGGGACCAGGTCCATTATAAAGAATTCGAATTTTGGGTCGATCTGGGGGACCAGCTCCATTATAAAGAATTCGAGTTTTGGGTCGATCTGGGGGACCAGCTCCATTATAAAGAATTCGAATATCTTTATGAAATGCGCCGGCGCTATGGCGAAGGTGTTACACACACAATTCGCAATCCCGGGCTTCGAAACACTCGCCGGCGATTTGGAAGCATGAATGAATGAATAAATAAATAAATACATAAATAAATTAATTAATGAAAAGGAGAATGAAGAATGAAGAAACAGAAAGTGGAGGACGATGATGAGAAAGAAAAAAAAAGAGGACGACGACGAGTAAGGAGGTGAAAGAAAAGAAAAGGACTATAGAGGCCAAGGAAGGAAAATGGCGTTAGCACGACTAGGAGGAGGAGGAGGAGGAGGAGGAGGATAATGAGGACAACAGCATTAAGGAAATTTTTTTACGGCGAGGCACTTTACCGGCGCTCTGCTGAAGTCTAGGCACAAAAGAAGAAAACTAGAGTTGGAAACAACACATACGATTTTGAAATACGGACATGACACTAGATGATGACGACTACGATACAAGAAGACAGATAGAATTAACACAAGTGTCCGTGACAGACAGAGATTAGAAATAAATGACACAGAGAACAACAGAAGTCCCGACATGTCACATTTTCAAAATGCCTGATCTGTGCCAGCAGATGCGAAGTCTTTATGGCGGTCTCGAGCTTGGCCAGGGAGTTTTGTCATAAACATGTCCATACACCATAATGGCCATGGAAATGAGATTCGTTGTGACATTTTGTCGTTCTCTGTGTTTAAATTACTTTGTCACGGGCATTTGTGTTATTAATTCTGTCTTTCTTCAGAAGTGTTATCATAATCACCTTCACCATCTAGTGTGATGTCCTCATTTTAAGCTTGGGTTTTGTTATGTCCGATTTGGCAGCAGACCGCCTTGCGTTTTGTATGAAATGGTATGGGTGCCGTTCGTTCAGAAAGCAATGGCACACTACTGAACATAAACTTGCCCAGGAATCACGAACAGCCACACATTGCTGGCGTTGACTGCTGCATCCTTTAAAGTTTAAAGGATATGCAACTAACATTTTATTTTTGTTATGTCGCTGCGGGTAATGGTATATTTTTGCACGATGGAAAACATACTGACTAATAAAAAATATGTCAATTGCAACGAGAAAATGAGCGTTGAAGTGCTACATAGAACCTTTACTTTTGTATGGATGTGAAACGTGGACAATGAAAATAGGTGCTATAAGGCAACCCAACTCATAGGACACATGGTACCAATACTAAAGAACAAACACGTATCTGTAGTTACTACGAATAAAAAAAACAACAACTCTACAGCACAATCTTCCTACCAATGTCAATCCTGGACAATGACAGAAACAGAGACAACAAAAATCAGAACAATTTCAATGAAATTCCTGGGAAGAATACTCAACGTATCAAGAAGAGAGAAAATCAGAAATGAAGAAATCAGGACTAAAGTGGGGGGTTATAGCAGCGCTAGATGTTATCAGAAGGCACCAAGGTTGTGGGTTCGATTCCGGGCCGCTTGCTTCGGTTCACGAGGTAAATTTGTCGGAGACTCCTGTGGGTCGTCGCTAGAGCTACGGAGTTCATGCTTTGTTCGACGCTTTCCGCGCTGCGGAAAGAGACCGAGCCATATGGGATAAAACCCGGTGCAATGAAGTCGATTTTTTTTTTAGTATATCTCAACAAGCAATGATGTTCAGACCAAGTGGAAGCAGAAATAAAGGCCAGCTATGCAAACGACTGACAGAGGGAATAACAGAGTCCATGGGAATCTCGATATATGAAGCCCATAAGCGGGCACTCTCCCGCTGCTTATGCTTCACATCGACACAGCAAGAGATGATGAATCAAGATGTTTTTGGGCATGTTATAAGAAGAAGTAAACTAGAGAACTTGGTGATAACTGCCAAGATTTAGAGGGAAAGAAGGCGGTTAACGCAGAGAAAAAAAAAGGCTTGACTACGTGATATGATCCAGACAAAAACACACTGATCCATGACTCTGCTGATCGTGTGAGATGGCGAAACATGACCGCCCACGCTTATCGGCACGGCACATGTCGATGTGCTGTGTCTCCACTATCTGTTGTCCTTATACGCTGGCTTCGGTTGAGAGCTACTTCTTCTTTCTTTATTTTTTCCTTCACTGCCCTTTGCAGTTAGGCGTCGCAGGTTTGATTGATGATTCGTTTCCGAACTAGGGCTCGCTCAGTCGCTTGGTATGATGAGATGTTGTAGGTTTTTAAGGTCTTGGTGACTCTGTCGATCCACCTTCTTCATGGTCTTCTCCTTCCTCTTGATGTTTCCATTTTTATGTTGTAAACTCTTGCCGCTAGCGACACTGGGTTCATTCTCACTGGATGACGGAACCAGTTAAGTTCAATGAATTTAACAACTGGTGTTGCTCAAACCGTTTTGAAGATCTCTTCGTTTCTAATTTGGTCTGGAATTATTCTTGTGCCGGAACGCAGGTGGCAGATGTACATGGCATACAATGACATCCGTCAGTACCCACCCAGCGCCCGCATGTCCGGGTTGAATAATTAGTTTGTCCCAGCTGTTGTAGGGACGAGAATCGCCGGTCTTGTGTGTAACCACGTTCTTCACAGGCCTCTCTGGACATATTCTTCTTCTCTTCTTCTTCTTCTTCTACTTCTTCATTCTTCTTTTTCTGCTTCTCTCCTTATCCTCCTTCTTCTTCTAGGTATTCATCGTCTTCCCTTTTCTTTCTTCTTTTTCCATTTCTCCCATATTTTCTTTTAACTCTCTCTTTTCTTACTTAATCATCTTCTTCCTTCCTTCTCTCCCTTCTTTCATTTCCTCCTACTTCCATTTCCTCATTGTTTTCTTCCTTCCGTCTCCTTCTCTCTTCTCTTTCTTGTATTTCCTCCTCCTAACTCTTCGTCCATCGCCTTGTCGTTTCCTTTCCTTATTCTTTCTTCTTACTCCTTAAACTTCTTTCCTTTTATCATTCCTTCCTTCTCCACATTATTCCAAATTTTTCCTTCCTCGTTTTCAATTTTCTCCTTCTCCTCTTTCATCATTCTCGCTCCTCCCTCGTTCCCATTCTCTCTCTCTCTCTCTCTCTCTCTCTCTCTCTCTCTCTCTCTCTCTCTCTCTCTCTTCCTCCAACCCCCCCCCCCCCACCCATTTACCGTGTTTGGAACGAGAACAGCCAGTCTCGTGTGTGGTCACTGTCTTCACAGACTTCCCAGGTCTGACTCGAGCTCGCCAGAAAGTCTTCCCGTCTGCTGGAATAGATCAGCCATTTTGGATCTGTGACATGACAGGGCTTTCTGTTCCTCTTTGTTTCAGATATTTCATAACTCCACCTGTCACGAACGATTGTGTTAATTCTGTCTTTCTTCGGGAGTTTTATCGTAGTTATCATCTAATGTCATGGAAGGTCGGCATGGCCGAATGGATAAAAGCGCTCATTTTTAAACATCCCGTGTGCTGATGCCAAGGTAGCGGGTTCAATCCCTACCCCGGTCAGTTGGACTAAAATGTGTGATCGTCCGTGACTTGGGGACATAGATTACAAGTACTTCAGAAGTCTGAGTGGGTTCGTCTGAGGGCGAGTGAAATTGTTAATAAGGAAAGAAAAGCTACACGCAAAAATCAGTCCAGTGCACTTGAAGTAGTAGTACATGTAGGATTATGCTTGAGTTCAATGCAAGCACAGAAAAAAAATATCTGGTGTCATCTTCACATTCAAGGTCGGCTGTAATCCATCACCCGTTGTCTTTCTTTTTGGCTCAGGAGTCTGTTAATTCCTAGAGCACCATTAAAATAAGTGGCCATGTACAGTGTCCTTAATCCTTTGTTCATCATGTTCCTTCCTTGGATTTTTAAGAACTTAAGCCTTCTTTCTTCTACTTTCTACTCCTCCTGCTCATCCGTCTACTCCTCCCCCTCCATGTACCTCTTCTTCTTCTTCTTTTTCTTCTTCTTCTTCTTCTTCTCTTCTTCTTCTTCTTCTTCTTCTTCTTCTTCTTCTTCTTCTTCTGTTATTTTCCTCTTCAATCTCTCTCTCTCTCTCTCTCTCTCTCTCTCTCTCTCTCTCTCTCTCTCTCTCTCTCTCTCTCTCTCTCTCTCCTCCCATTTTCTTCGGTTGATGTGCGCAACCAGGTGTTGCCATCAGTCCTCAAAAGAGTAACAAAAAAGAGGAAGGATACGAACTGCTGTGCAAACCGTCGACCCCATAAAAGTCATTCAAAATTTCTCTCTATATTCTCTAGTTTTCTAACCACCTGTAAAAACCATAGTCTGACATTGCTGTCTTTCTTGGCAATGACCCTACTGGTCAGTTACCGTAGCCATTTCTATAAAGAGATTCTCAGCTCGCAGTCGTGAACAAAACACCATAAGCAGCAACAACCGTCGACAGGTATCAGACTCATTCAACAAAATGCTGCAGGGCACGCCCGAGTAAAGGGTAATGAACACTTAGACTAGCTGCCAACTAATGCACCAATACATACGGGATGTTACATGGGCAGGGCTGAAATAATCATTGCGGTATGGACTCGGTCGGCGAACACTGACGAACTCCGACGCTAGCTCGTATACACGAACAGGAAGTGAAGCCTAGTCAAGCTCGTGAGTGCCGCGTGTAAGATTAAGAGAGGTGATAGCATAACCAATGCATCATGGGAAAAGCGAGAAAGAATACCTTGAGATGGTTGCTGCATGAGAGGACTGTGCATGCACGGGAATACCCCATGTGCAGTGACGGTGTTCGACATAACTTTATGTAACATAACATGTAATGATTTCAGGTGGCCCCGGATGAAAGTTCAAAGGGTACCCCATCCTCCCCGGAGTGTCTCGTAGGCAGCATTACACACAAACACGAGTAAAAGTCAGGTAAATATGAACATTCATTGGACAACCAAAATGAACAAAAAGCTGGACATTCTGAGGGAGGATAAGTAGCAAAGGCCCCAAATACAAACATTAGAAAGAGGCAGTTATAATTTTACGGCCAAATTATGAGAAGACAGCCGAAACATGTGACAATCGGAAAGATTTGTGGAAAGAAAGGCAGAGGAAAACGGTGAGAATCGACACATGAATTGATCCATGCCGTCGGAGATCACAATTTATGGAGAGGTCTCCGTGGCGAAGGTATTACGGACGGGATTCGTATAGCCGTATAATCCGAAACACAGTGATGCTGGTGTTTTTTTTTAAATAACAGGTATAGTTGCCGGTCGTTCAGAAAGCAATGGCAAACTACTGAAAGTAAAACTTTCCCAGGAATCATGAACAGCCAAAATGCTGGGGTTGACTGCTACGTCCTGTGAAGGACATGCAATTAAATTTTATTTTATGATCGCCCACGCCAGCCGCCAAGGCACTGGATGATGAACGTAAATGGAAACATATGTATTGGATCAAAGTCCCCGCAATGCTGTCACTAACAATACGACAGTGACGTTGAACATCTGGGCCCGGCAAGCAGCTGTTTAAAGCCTGATAAATTCAGCCCGGGAGGCCTTGAAATGACTAAGCCTAAAGAAAGAACAACAATAGACTTGAAATCTTCCCAAGAACGTCGAGTAAACAACGTAACCATAATGGCCGGGGGAAAAGTAAACAATAAGCATGGCCGTGCGTGTGATGATAAAAATCGGTTAACATCGGAGATTTGTGTACTTTAGGGACTCGGATTATCTTGTACACTGATAACGCATTTATCTGCGGCAAACTGCGGTTACCTGGGTTCCGAATGTTCCCGAAGGAGATCCGGTTCAAGAACGTTTTGACGTGGTCATCCTAAAAGGTTATGGATACAAGTCTTAACTATTGCAGTGTCATATTTTAACGTTCTTTGCCAATTTCCTTTCTATTTCAATTGTTTACTGTCCTTCCTTCCTTCCTGCCGGCCGGTCCGTCCATCCATCCATCCATTCTGTCTGTCTGTCTTTCTTTCTTTCGGGTGCCTGCCTGCCTGCCTGCCTGTCTGTTTCTTTCTTTCTTTCTTTCTTTCTTTCTTTTCTTTCTTTCTTTCTTTTCTTTCTTTCTTTCTTTCTTTCTTTCTTTCTTTCTTTCTTTCTTTCTTTCTTTTCTTTCTTTCTTTGAATCTGTTGTTTTTTTATTCCTTGTTAAACTTTCCCAGACGGTCTATTGGTCCAGCCATTCAGTGGGGAATAAGTTACTAGGACTCTTGTGCGTCTGACATAAAACAACAACACACACACACATATTCTGTGTGCTAAAGAACCGTTGACTTTGACACACTTCCACCACAACTACTACATGGAGCTAAAGAACCGTGAACTTTGATACACTTTCGCCACAACTAATAAAACCCTTACAATTTGATTAACTGATTAAGTGCCGAAGGATAAAAAAAGCTAGTTGCATATCCTTTACAGGACGTAGCAGTCAACTCCAGCATTTTTTGGCTGTTCGTGATTCCTGGGCAAGTTCACGTTCAGTAGTTTGCCATTGCTTTCTGTTCGATCCGCACCCATACCATTTCATAAAAAATCAACGTTATGCGGTCTGCTGCCAAATCTCGGCAGCTGTGTTTCGAACATGGGTATACGGAATTACGAAATGCGTCCGTAACTCCTTCGCCACGCCGAAGGATAATATATCGCCAAATGTGACCTCAGATTTGGACATCTAACTATCTCATCTCATCTTGTTTCTCTTGTACCTTGCGGTGTCGAGGTGCAGTATAAACAGTGGGAGAGTGCCCGTTTATGAGCTTCATGTATCGAGATTCCCATGGATTCTGTTATTCCCTGCTTCCATCGTTTACGTGGTCGGCCTCTTCTTCTGCTTCTATTTGGTCTGTACATCATTGCTTGTTGTGGTATACTGTTAATTGGTAACTTAGTTGCATGGCAAAACCATTTGACTTGCTGCCTTCTAATAAAATCTAGCGCAACTATACCCCCCCCCCCCCCCCCAACTTTAGTCCTGATTTCTTCATTTCTGATCTTATCTCTTCTTGATACATTGAGTATTCTTCTCAGGAATCTCATTTCTAGTTGTTGTGATTTTCTTTTCTATTTTTCTGTCATTGTCCAGGTTTGGCATTGGTAACATAGAGTTGGTAGGAAGATTGTGTTATAAAGTGCTTTCTTAGTAGTTATTGATACATGTTTGTTCTTTAGTATTGGTGCCATTTGTCCAATGATGTTGATTTGCCTTATTGCAACTATTTTCGATCTCATCTTCTGATTTGCCAATTAATGATATTATACTTCCTAAGTACTTGAGGCTCTTTACTTGTTTAAAGGGGTGTTCTTTTAGATGAAACTGTGTTGTTTTTTTCTTCTTTGTTCTTTGGTTATAGTTATTACCTCTGTTTTACTGGTGCTAATTTTCATGTTATGTTCCTTACACACTTCGTTTAGTCTATTCACGTAGTCTTGTAATTCTGCTTCTGAATTTACTATTATTGCTTGATCGTCCGCAAATAGTTCTTTAATTGTGTAATTTGTCATTGGTTCTTATTTTGTGTCCTGTTCGCCATGCAGTGTTCTTGTGGTCTCTGTTTGGTTGGTTTCTTTACATATGCTGTTTATATAGGTTAAGATCAAGGGGGTGGGGGTGGGGGGAGGAGGGAGGACACAACTTTATCGTACTCCGGATCTTATGGTAAAGGGTTCTGAGTGTCCTGCATTTATTCTCACTATGCATTCACTGTTGTTGTATAAGCTTCTACATAAGTTTGTTAAAATGTACTCACTTCATATCGTTTAAGGATTACCCACAGCTTGTTTCTACCTACTCCATCAAATGCCTTTTCTTGGTCGACAAAGGCTAAGTAGAGTGAATTCATTAAATTTAATTGATTTTCCTATAAGCTGTCTAAGAGCAAATACGGCATCCGTGCATCCTTTGTTTTTTCTAAATCCAAGTTGTGTTTCGCATAGCTGGAATTCTATTGTAGTTCGTAATCTTTTCTCAAGAAGTTTGCAAAATATTTCTGCAGTATGGCTCAATAGGGAAATGCCTCTGTATTGTGAGCAGTCTATTTTACTGCCTTTGTTTTTCCAAATTGGATAATTACGGCATTTCCCAAGTCTCGTGGTGTGTGTTATTCTATCCCAAAATTCTTAAATAGTCTATATATCTATGCTGTTCCTACTTCTCTTGCTGCTTTAATGAGTTCATTTAGTATTTCGTCTTGTCCCTGTGATTTATTCAACGGGGCTTCTCCAATGTCTTCTTTCAGTATGTCTAGTTCTAGTTCTTCGATGGCATCTGTGTCGGTCTCCCGAATTCTTGAGGCATCTGATGGAATGATGAGAAGGTTGTTCGAAGTACTTCCTCCATTTTCTTATATTTTAATTGGGCCAAAGGGTTCTCCTCTGATTCCCATTGGACTGATCTTTTTGTAGAAGTGTCAAGTTGCCGGCTTGTAGTTTTTTATTGAGGGTTTCTCCATTTTCCTCCCAGTCTTTTTGTTTTTCTCTCTTTACTATTCTATTCGCACGTCTTCTTGTTATTCTATATTCTATATGTAGTCACGGTCCTGTTTGCTCTTCACCCTTCTTTTTATATTTTTTACTTTTACCTTTTACAGCTTTCTTTAGCTCCGCGTTCCACCAACGTGTTATTTTCTGTTTCCGTGTTTTGCGTTTTTTCGTGGTTCCACATGTTATTGTTGCAGTATTTAAAGTGTTTTATTGAAATATCTCCCATTCTTTTTCCACTGTGTTTCTTCCCATAGGTAGTTGTTCAAAGATGTCAGTTAGTTCTTTCTCATAATGTTTCTTCACTGCCTCATGTTTGAGATGTTCGTTTTTAAGTTTACTGATACGCATGACATGTATTTGCCTGGTCTTTGCTTTCTTCTTCTGTTAGTTCTTATTATAGCAATAACTGCTTCGTGGTCTGTGTTTATACTTCTCTTTCTGTTATTTCTTGTTAATATAAAATCAATTTGGCTGTTAGTATCTAGGCCGTTCCATTTATACCAGGTGTATATTTGTGAGTCTTTGTGTTTATAGAATGTGTTTGTTATAAAGAGGTCACGTTGGCTGCATATCTCTATCATTCTACTGCCATTATCGTTTCTTTCATTGTGTTGGTCTCCAAATGCTCCAAAATGTTTTTCTATACCCGTTATGATACGTCCTAGTCTTGAATTGAAGTCTCTCATAACTATGATGTTTCCTGCTTTTCTGTTTTATTTAGTACATCGATGTCTTCGATGAACTCCTCGCATTCTTGAACATTTTTGTTTGCATTACATGTGTAGTAATTGTCTGTTCTTTTATTCTCATTGTTGTGATTCTTTCTGATATATATATATATATATAATTTCTAATATTCTTCTGGCAAGCCGTGGTTCAATCGCTATTCCTACGCTGTGACTTGCCTTTTCTTGCTCTTCCACTCAGGAGTAGAGATAACTGTGGTGGATCTCCTTGCAACCTCTCCCGTTTATTCTTGTATCCGTTATTCCATGAGTTCAATTTTCCTGTTTTTAATTGTTTGTATGAGTTCTTTTTCTTTATTATTAAAACCGCATATGTTCATTGTGCCTTTTTAAAAAAAAATCGCTGATCTATCTCGTAGTTCTTTAACATAGCTGGTTCTTTATCTGCTTGGGTGAGTCGGATTATACTTCTTAGTATTGCTACGAGCAGTATGAAAATCCCTTGCCTGCTTGCTTGGCCAGTCGCAAGTTTAGGACACAAATCTGACCAAGATCAATCCATCACTTCTGACGAGCCAGAGCCCCATTGGTTTCCCGGTCTACACCACGGGGAGGTGGGCTTGACTTGTGTAGTCTGCGGGTCATCGGCAGGCTACAATTTTCGCTTGCAATGAGACAGAAGGACGATATATCGCCAAATGTGAAGTCCCATTTGGACAGAAGGGCAATATATCGTCATACTAGGACCATCGTGGTATGTGATTTGTTTCGCCGTATCTTACGCAATTTCAATGTTCAGTGAACGGGATTTTACATTATAATACTTGATTCCTTTATTGTGTACCATGTTTGGTCCACGCATGATTTTTGTTTGACACTGAATTACTTAAACATTTTGTATTGCATAGCGTTGGTCGTCGATTTTGCCCACAGACTCCGCCCCCTCCATTTTCCTGTATAGTACATGGTGTATGGCGTGGTCGTCTTGTAGGCAAACCGCTCCCTGTATCTCTTAGTGCCGTCCACAACATATGACTCAGGTCATAATTTCTGTCTAAAGCATCTGGTCTAACTACATATTAAAATGTTACATCGAGCAACACCAGAGTGATTTTCTAGACAATTTCTATGATAAATTACGTCGGTCTCAGGTTTGCCCAGGGCCTTCAGGTTCTCTTCGTATGGTCCACGCCGCGTAGCCTAGTTCTCTGAGAGGCTGTGGTGTCCGCCTCAGGTCCATAAGATACTGGGTTCCTTACAGCTTGCTCAGATTTTTGTCCTAAACCTGCGACTGGCCAGGCATACCGGCAGGGGATTTTCATACTGCTGGTAGCAAAGTATAATCAGGACTCCCTCACATAGATAAAGACCTCAGCTATGTTAAATGACTAAGAGACCGATCAGCGGCTCAAAAAATTGGCATAATGAACATCTGCGGTTTTAATAGTAAAGAAGAGGAACCGATAGAAACAATGGAAAAGAGGAAAATTGAATTGATGGGAATAGTGGATACCAGAATAAAAGGGAGAGGATACAAGGAGATCCACCACAGTTATACGTAGATGCCAGAATGTTATTTTGCATTATTCTCAGCTCGCCGTCCAACAAAACAATCCAGTAGTATAACAGGAGCAACTTTAATAAATATCAAACGACTTGAGGCAGGCTGACATTTCTTGTAATGCGACCTTTATTTGCATAGAATAGCTTGTGACGTCAGTAAACAAAAAAAGTCACCGTTCCCATGTTGATGGGAGGGCCGGTGCCATGTTAATAAGCATACGCACAATACTGATTATATATACATTTAATTAATCGAATGTCAAGATAATGCTTAACCGCCTATCATTATTTAGATTGCATCCTTGCCGCTCATCATAACAGTAACTACTTACAAGAAACGATGTTTGTTGACAGCTTGCTAACACTGAGCCATTCTCTCGAATTTTGGTCTAAATATTCATGGCCAACCTTCAGTCCTGACTTTAGAGTGTGCCTTGATCATCTATCTTACTCAAATGGTTGTTTACTTCTTCCATTTACCTCTTCTGAAAGGATTTACGATAATTATTCGCCTCTGACAATTTTATGCCGCCTTGTTGCTATCAGCCCCAGACCTAACTAGCCGGTTGATGACGTATTACGCAGTGACGTTTTTCACATAGTGACGTCGCTTGGCAACCCTTACCGTCTGCTGCTTTGAGACTAACTCTTCGGGTTCTTTTTCACTTTTAAAATCTGTGTCTCATTCTGAAGTGCTACATGGCAATAAGCACAACGTTTTAGTTTTGCCGCATTTTACAGGAGATGTTTTTGCGTTAATTTTCGGTTTCTTGTTTTTGTGTCTCCGGTTTAAGGATACATAGAGTACTGGTGACGTTAAATTCCCCGATTATTTCAAGATCGAGTTAAAACAGAAACTGATTACTGGATATTATGTTTCCCTCCACGAGCTACGAATCAATACCTCCTGTCTTCTCAAATTCGTGTCCTGGACTGAAGTACAGACTGACTTTATAAGACGTAAGTACACCTGTCAATTCCGTTTTAACTAGACTTTGCGCATTGTTCTATTGTGTTTTGTAAAAACTCCTTTCACGCTTACTAGTTTGGCCATTAACTATTACATGTAAAATTCACGGCAACGGGTCGTCCCCATTATGCTCCGTTCCTGTGCCAGTGAATATCACACAAAATGCTCCTCACTGTCCAATGTGAAAAGTGGAACAGACAGGAGACTCTGCAAGCCAACAGTCCGCACAGATACACTGTGCATAATGCGGCCGTCAGAATGCCAACACAAAAGTCCTCCACGAAAAATACAGTTCATCGTCGATGGAATCGGCAGTCACCAGAAAGACACCCGGGTTTTATTCCACAATGATGGGTCTCTTTCCGCAGGGCGACCCGCCGAAAGTGCCGCACAAAGCACGAACTCCGTAGCTCCAGCGACGACTCCCAGGAGCCTCCTAAAGAATGCACTCGTGAACCGAAAAGGCAAACCAGTCAATTCAGCGACAGCCGGCCATGGTTCCGAACATGCAGTTCACTGTGCAAACAACAGCTGACAGACGTAAAATCATTCCACACGAATCTCACAGCTCATCAGTGTCGCGCCACGCACTCACTCATTAGCAGAGCGACGGAACAATGTACTACCAGTCCAACTTGAGGAAAATGCGAATGCAAACCGTAGCAACAAGCATAAACACGCCTGAGGACTTAACGGTTCAATGCCTAATCGCCATGTTGGGGAGCGGAATAAAATTGCCAAGTAAAATTACAAAGTCACTAAATGTTGGGGATGATTGCAACATCCTGAAAGGATACAACTAACTGGTTAGTTTGCTATTGCTCTCTGAACTGCTACACACCACGGGATTTACTGAGGATGGGATCTGAGTATTTATGGACTGAATTTGCATTGAGGATGATCTGTCGACTAACTAACTAACCACCGACGCCATACCATTGCAAAAAGCAATTGACCCATATGGGATAGGATCTTGTGCAACGAAGTCATCTTCTTGATTTTAACCGACTTTCCATGAAACATCTCCTTGGTACATATGGTAATGATATAACTAGCCAGACAGCCAAATCACGGGCCACACCAAATGCAGTTACACGCCAAGACGAGTTATTTATAAGCGAAAACGTCAACAAACGAATTGTTCAGTGACAAATGGCAATACGACAATGGAAAATCTGTTTCCAATGAGAGCCGGAAATGTTTAGAGATACAAGCGTATTATAATATTTCCACTGAGGTATTGCTGATTAACTGATTCAGTGCCAAACAAAAAAAGTAAGTTTGGACTAAACATTGGCACCTTGCCCTCTTGACAGACGATAGTTTGTGCTTCAAAAAGACATAATAACTTTTACCCATGGCGGTAGCGAATGTGACTGATAAGGCCAATTCGTCCTGTAAATGTTCGTCCACAGTGGGTACGTGTGATCACGTGGTCATTTTCACCATCATGCACCATCTTATGTCTCACACGCTCGGTGTGTGACTTATCCGCAATAATTTTCTCCTTTGTCTTTATTCCATTTTTGATGCTTGCCCTCCATGCAACACGTTCAGCGGCGACTTGCTCCCAGTGTGCATTATCAATGCCTGTATCAATCATGTCCCGCTTATACACATCTTTGTATCGTAGTAGAGGCCGACCCTGAGATCTCTTACCCATCTGTAATTCTCCAAAAAAGATGTCCTTTGGTATTCTACCATCATCCATCCTTCTAAGATGTCCTATCCATTTAAGTCTACGAAGACTGAGCCTGGAATAAACCGTCACACAACCTCATCTTTCCAGTACGTCAGTATTTGTGATTTTCTCTTGCCACTTAATTACGAAGAATTTTTAGCAGACACCGCATATGAAAGCTGTTTAAACGTTTCTCTTAGTAGGAGTAAGTTGTCCAGGCTTCACTGCCATAAAGAAGAGTACTAAGTACACAGCTTGATAGACAAAGACTTTTGTTTTGGCAGTAAGCTTCCTGTCCTTCCAGATTCTTTTTCTTAACGTGTTCATTGTTGTTGCTGCCTTACCAGTCCGGATGTTGATTTCTTGATCTAGGGATAATTTGCTATTTACCACTGATCCTAGATATGTAAAATGGTCTACCATCTCTAATTCAGCGTCGTCAATAAAGATTGATGGTCCCCATGTGCACCTTGTGACATAATCTGTGTCTTCTTTTTGCTAATTATTAAACCAAATTCAGAACAAGCATTGGAGAATGCAGATAGTAGACATTGCAATTCTTCCTCAGAGTGGGTCGTAATTGCAGCATCATCTGCAAAAAGCAACTCTCTGATCAGTATATTCCTAATTTTGGTCTTGGCTTTCAATCTCTGAGCATTGTAGAGGCCGCCATCTGAGCGTTAGTGAATGTATATACCACCATCCTGATCACGAAAGGCATATTTCAGTAGAAGTGAAAAGTATATTCCAAAGAGGGTGGGAGCTAGTACACAACCTTGCTTAACTCCACTCTTGATTTCAAACTCTTCAGAAGTTGCACCATCAAACTTGATTATACCCTTCATGCCTGTGTGGAACGATTCCACAATGGACAGAAGAGTTGGTGGGCAGCCAATCTTCTTTAGTGCCTTGAATAGACCCTCACGACTGACCAAATCAAATGCCTTTGTGAGGTCGATGAAGGCAATAAACAGTGGGACTAAACATGGTACACAATTAAATGAACAAGTGTTATAATTTGAATAACGAAGACACAAACCATAGATTGTGCGATTTATTGCCTAGCAGAATTATATTATAATGTAAATATCCGTACACCACAGATGCTTCCATTAAAGGTTCATGGGCAGTGGGACAGAAATATCATAGAATAATTCATATTTTCTTCTTCCTCATCTTCTACCTCCACCTCCTCCCCATCTTCTTACCCTTCTCCCCTTGTTGTCGTTGTCTACGTTTAGCGTCATAAGTCATGTGTAAATGAAATAATGTATGAGAGCAGAGAGAAAACAGAATTCTTAACAATTTGAAAATAGAGTTCGTTCGTTCTTTCGTTCTTCTTCCCCATCTTCTTCCTCCTCTTTCCCTTCTTGCTTACCCCATCTTTTTTCTCTTTCTCCTCTTCTCTCTCTCTCTCTCTCTCTCTCTCTCTCTCTCTCTCTCTCTCTCTCTCTCTCTCTCTCTCTCTTCTACTTCCTCTTCATGTTCTTTCGCTTCTTCTCCTTCCACTTCTTCTTCTAGCCATCTTTGTCATACTACCCTCATTATTTCTCTTCGTCTCCTTTCTCTCCTTCTGCTGGTGTCTTTTATCTCCCACTGGGAGCATATACCTGACACAACTCATGCCAAGTCCCTGGGAGACTTGTTCACGCCTGTCTGCCATCTCACGCCACAATTTCCTATGAGATGAGGTAGCTTATGTCACGCCAACCTCCTTAACTCGTCTCTATCGACATGCATGGTAAATTACAGTGCTCCTATTATTTGCTTCTCTTGTAAACCCAGGTAACATCCAGGCTTATAGGCACATATAATTATACGCACGGGAACAGTTATCTTAAAACGTAAAAAAAATAATTTCTTTTTCAATCAATATTATAACTTTCCCAGTAATACGATATCCATTAGCGGACGAAACAACCAACATACATAAAAGCTACAGCAATCGTTAGATAAGGAAACGGGGGAAGGAAAATACAAGACATGTCATTACATGTGATTTACGATGCTGATATGAGCGTCTCAATGATTGGCAGTTGTGACTTCAGACGGGAGTAAAGTCACGCCCCTAGGGAATTCCATCGGCGTGTTGTGTCGTCAGAGTTGAAACATTACAACTGATGGCTTGATGAAGTAATCGACTGTGCTCGGGGGAGCGGGTTAAACAGTGCAAGGAAGGCGGTAATGGTTACAGCACACAGGGCAGATATAAGAAATCGTCATAATAATCTCTTATTCTTCTGCTGATTCTTCTTATCTTTCTTCATCTCATCCTTTTCCAACAAACAATCAATCCTCACGAAAACAATTTGTATCTCTTTTAATTGTTGCCACTGATTTTCTCCTCGAGAATGCCTCCCGTTGTTCTTGGGCGTTTGACTTCAGAATGGGATAAAGAAAAGAGAAAATAACCACGGCGATTTAACCAGATACACAGGTTTATTCCAAGGAGTGGGAATTGGACGATAAACACATTAACACCCTTACTTGTCCTCCCCAGAAAGAGTCTAATCACTACGGAGTCTGTAATGGCACACTCAAGATGACAAAGACATCTTAAAATACTGCCTCAACAGCCAACAGTGACAACAGCCCGTTTCTTGAAGAGCGTGTCTCGGCATTAATCAGGAACCGAAACTTGAAAACAAATCAGGCCCAGGCGCAAGCAGAACTGAAAGGCCAAATTGAGTTTGTAAACAAACAGAGAAATTTGAAGAGCGGATTTGAAGTTGTTTCATTTTGCTGGTAACATTGGAGGTTAACCGTTAAAACAGACAGGCCCATTGACAATGCTGTCTTTTAAAAAGAAGCCATTGCAGGCATAGAGGGATGAGCGTGAGTATTCAGACTCAAAAAGAAAGACAAGAAGCGATAGAA
This sequence comes from Cepaea nemoralis, assembly GCA_014155875.1. Classification (NCBI taxonomy): domain Eukaryota; kingdom Metazoa; phylum Mollusca; class Gastropoda; order Stylommatophora; family Helicidae; genus Cepaea; species Cepaea nemoralis. The sequence continues at coordinate 17,612 of JACEFZ010001726.1, forward strand.
TAGACAATGAAGTGGATTGTTATTCTGAACTTAGTCGTGAATTTGAAAAAAAAACTTCAGACTGAAGATTTGTGGATTAGGACAAATGCTCTAATCCAGCTCAAATGCGATATAATCAACATGGGTGGGTCTGTGTTGTAATCATCTACACGGGTGGGTCTGTAATAGAATCATCTACACGTGTGGGTCTGTGATATAATCATCTACACGGGTGGGTCTGTGATATAATCATCTACACGGGCGGGTCTGTGATATAATCATCTACACGGGCAGGTCTGTGATATAATCATCTACACATGTGGGTCTGTGATATAATCATCTACACGGGCGGGTCTGTGATATAGTCATCAACACAGGTGGGTCTGTGATATAATCATCTACACGGTGGATCTGTGATGTAATCATCTACACGTGTCGGTCTGTGATATAATCATCTACACTGGCGGGTTTGTGATATAATCATCTACACGGGCGGGCCTGTGATATAATCATCAACACGGGTGGGTCTGTGATATAATCATCGACAAGGGTGGGTCTGTGATATAATCGTCTACACGTGTGGGTCTGTGATATAATCATCTACACGGTCGGGTCTATGATATAACATTCAGCACGGGTGGGTCTGTGATATAATCATCAACACGGGTAGGTCTGTGATATAATCATCTACATGGGTGGGTCTGTGACAGACTCATTTACAGGTGGGTCTGTGATATAATCTTCTGCACGGTTGGCGTTGTGGTATAATCATCTACATGAGTGGGTATGTGATATAATCATCTACATGGGTGGGTCGGTGATATAATCATCTACACGTGTGGGTCTGTGATATAATCATCTACATGAGTGGGTCTGTGATATAATCATCTACACGTGTGGGTCTGTGATATAATCATCTACACGTGTGGGTCTGTGATATAATCATCTACACGGGTGGGTCGCTGATATAATCATCTACACGGGTGGGTCTGTGATATAATCATCTACATGAGTGGATCTGTGACAGAATCATCTACACGGGTGGCGTTGTGGTATAATCATCTACATGGATGGGTCTGTTGTCTAGCACACACGGAGCTCGTGGGCCTTAATGGTCCACGTTGGAGGACGAACTATCCGGGAAGACAGAGGGGCTTTTGCCGTGACTACGATCAGCATTCTATCAAATGAAGAACATTTAGTACAATACATCAATGTCCTTATAGGTTAGAAAACGAGTTCTTGCATGTTACCTCTCTCCTATCTGTATAACCATCCCCTATTCTCTGTACCCCCCTCCTACCTGTATAACCACCTCCTTTTCTCTGTACCTCTCTCCTACATGTATAACCACCTCCTACAAGTGTGTTTTGGTTGGGGGATCAGATGAGGGTAGTGTGTGTGGGTGGGGAATGTGCGCGAGGGGGATGGGTCGGTTGGTGGGGTATGTATGTGTCCCTGATGTGCGTGTGTGTGGGTAGGTGGGGGTGTGTGTGTGGGTGGGGTGATGTATGGATAAGTGGGAGATGGGCCTCATAACATGTTAATAAGTCTTGTTTATGTTTACAACATTCATTTCACAATGTTTGTTTTTCTTCCTATGTAAATGTATAATGCTCTTGATGAATGAAAGACGAGTGATTGGAAGGGCCGAATGTAAGACGGGCCTGCGCGCCCAATTTGTGACCATAACAAAGTTGATTTGATTTGATTTGATTTGATTTGTACCTCTCTCCTACCTGTATAACCACCTCCTATTCTCTGTACCCCTCTCCTAACTGTATAACCACCTCCTAGCCTCTGTACCCCTCTCCTAACTGTATAACCTCGTATTAGCTCGTGTTTCTACTGTACAGGACTTACTAGTCTCTATTTCTCTCTCCACACCTATCAATGTTATTTCTCTCTCCACATCTATCAATGTTATTTCTCTCTTCACATTTATCAATGATTATGTCTGTCAGCCTGTCTATCTTTCTGGCAGTCTGTCTGTAAGTCCGTCTTGCTGGAAGTGTACATCTACATCTCTATAATTGCCCCATCCATTCATCCATCCACCCAATTTCCTCTTCCAGTCTCTCCGTCAATCTATTTGTCCGCCGGACTGTCCATCCACCTGTCCGCCTTGTATAATTTAAACTGTTGTGTCTCACGCGTTCACACCCCCACCCCTTTTTATCCAAAAATAAAGAAAAAAAACACACACACATTGTGTCTCTTGATTTATCTGTAAGTCTATATCTGATTGTCTGTATATCAGTATGTCTATATCTGATTGTCTGTATATCTGTATGTCTATATCTGATTGTCTGTATATCAGTATGTCTATATCTGATTGTCTGTATATCAGTATGTCTATATCTGATTGTCTGTATATCAGTATGTCTTTATCTGATTGCCTGTATATCTGTAAGTCTATATCTGATTGTCTGTATATCTGTAAGTCTATATCTGACTCTCTGTCTAACTGTCTGTCTTTTACTGAACCCTTCACAGTCTGTGATATGGTTGCGTTTGTTTCCCACAAAAACAAACTCCTCTTCTCTTAATCTGTCTCTGTGTAGATGGAGCTTGTTAAACCTCCCTCCTTCAGAAGCATAATCCCCTCTCATTGGAGGCTTGTCTTTGATGCCATATTCTCCTTTCATCCACTTAACTCAAAGAATGAATGTATGGTGTACATTTATTTTTAGTTTGTGAGAGGAATTTCTGAGGCGAATACAAACGATGAGTTCTAGAAAATGGGTAAGAGAATGTTGGGGAGATGGGTGGTTGGCAGGCAGGCAGACAGACGGACGGACGGAAGGACGGACGGACGAACGGGTGGATAGATTGACAGACAGATAAACAGAGAGAGAGAGAAAAGAAAAATACAGACAGACAGACAGACAGACAGACAGACGGACGGACGGACGGACGGACGGACGGATGGACGGACGGACGGACAGACTTATGGATAGAAGGATGGATGCAGAGAGAGAAACGAAATATGTAAAAGAGGGAGTATGAGAGAGCAACAGGAGATGATTGATAGTAACAGAAGAAGAGACAGAATAAGAAATATAATTCCAGAGCCATAAAGAGAAAGAGAGATAATCATTAAAGCCAGTCAATTTTTCCATCCATAAATTATTCAATCAATCAATCAATCAGTCATTTAAACATACATATGTTTCTTCTTCGCCTCAAATGCCTCAACCCCTTCTTCTTCTTCTTCTTCTTCTTCTTCTTCTTCTTCTTCTTCTTCTTCTTCCCTCTCGTCCTGATAGGTCTTCTCCTTCCCTCCTTCCTCTTTTTTTTTCTCTTCTTCCCTTTCCCTCCTCTTGCTTCTTCTTTTTCTCCCGTACTTCCTTCTGTCTCTTCTATTCCTCCTCCTGTTTCTCCTCTCCTTCTCCTCCTCTCACTTCTGCTTCTGCTCCTTCTTGTTTATTTCTTATGAGCGACATTCTATACTAAGAGGACCAGTTGTGCACTCGTGGACAGGAAGTCCTGATGGATCCCTCCCCCAATCAATCAATCAATCAATCAATCAATCAAACAATCAATCAATCGCTAAACAACCAGTCACCTCGTCTTCATAATTACCTGTGCTTTGGTCTGCTCGCCCACCAGAATCACGTCACGAGTGGCATCGTGAATGGGGATATCTGATATGTAGATGCCCTTCCCAATGAGTTCATCGAGCTTCTCCACGCTGGGAGAGCCCAGGAAGAGGATAGAGTTCGTCTCCTGGAGAAACAGCATCTGCCCTTTCAGCTCCAGGTTCTGTGGGGAAGAGGAGACACATTAGAACACAACATTATGAACTTCTTTTGTGTTAAGCAGTTTAGCAGGCGTTGACTGCTTGCGGAACATATGATGTTTTCTTTAGCGTACACTTTGTAGCTTTGAACTAAAATGTAGTTCAAACGGGTTCTAGTGCATTGGACTGATTTGTGAGTGTGGATTAGCTTTCCCTATTACCAGTGTCCCTTCACAATCAAGCGAACCCACTCTGACTTCTGATGTAGTTGTAATTTACGACCTAAAGTCAAGGATGACAAGTCAACATGTTAGTGCAACTGACTGGTGCAATAGGTTGAACCCGCTACCTCGGCATCAGCACATCGGAAGTGTAAAACTGAGCGTTCTTATCCATTCGGGCATGCTGACCTCCACATATATGTTGTGGTCAGTGAATGGCGCGGGGAGTTTTGTTTATGCGGGTGGGGGGATGGGGGGGGGATGGCGGGGAAGCTAGTCCTATTTCTCGTGTGTTACCGAGGTCCATATGGGAAGTATAAAGTGGTATCGTGTATGTCGTATGAGGCGGCAAAGGAAGGTTGGCATGCGACTGGTCGCCTCTTCCCGTAGCTGCACAATCCAACTAATCATGGACAAGTCTACATAGGGCTTGCTGTGTGTCGGTTGCGGGCCTACATTGGGAGGTGACGAAGAATGAGAAGGAGTAGAAGGAGGAGGAGAAGAAGAAGAAGTTGAAGAAGAAGAAGAAGAAGAAGAAGAAGAAGAAGAAGAAGAAGAAGAAGAAGAAGAAGAAGAAGAAGAAGAAGAAGAAGAAGAAGAAGAAGAAGAAGAAGAAGAAGAAGAAGAAGAAGAAGAAGAAGGAAGAAAAAGAAGAAACAGTGTGACCTGATCATCGGTGGGTAAGAGTCACCATCATCCATCCTCGAGTTTGAAGACAAATCTTAACAAGGTTAGACCGTTCACATAGCAACAGAAGTCAGGGAGGCCACCTTTGTACATCCCTAGTAATATCATTTTCGACGACACATGCAACACAGACTATCCTAGACTGGCAATTGTGTAAGGATGGTGGTAACAATAATAACTGTTGCAGTAGTAGTAGTTGCTGTAGTAGTATTGTCAGTAGAAGCAGTAGTAGTAGTGGTGGTGGTAGTGGTGGTGGTGGGATAGTAGTATAGTGATAATGGTAATAGTAGTAGTGGTATTATTTTTATTATTTATTATTATTATTATAGTAGTAGTAGTAGTAGTAGAAATAGCAGTACGTTAAAAGTAGTAGTAGTAGTAGTAGTAGTAGTAGTAGTAAGTAGTAGTGTATAGTAGTAAATAGTAGTAACAGTAGTTGTGGTAGTAGTAGTAGTAATAGTAGTGATAGTGGTAATAGTAGTAATAGTGGTAGTAGTAGTAGTAATAGTAGCAGTAATAGTAGTAGTAGTGGTGGTGAAGGTAGTGCTAGTGGTATTAGTAGTAGTGGTAGTAGTAGTGGCAGTAGTAATAGTAGTAATGGTGGTGCTAGTAGTAGTGGTATTAGTAATAGTAGTGTTTGTAGTAGTAGTGGTAGTGGTGGTGCTAGTAGCAGTGGTAGTAGTATTAGTAGTAATAGTTAGTAGTAATAGTAGTAGTAATAGTGGTAGTAGTAATCTGCAGTAGTAAAAGTTGTAGTAGTAGTGGTAGTAGTTGTAGTGGTAGCAGTAGTACTAGTGGTGGTGGTAGTGGTGGTAATAGTGATAATTGTATTATTATTGATGGTGTTGTTGGTGATAATGATGATGGTGGTGGTGGTGATTGTAGTAGTAGTGCGTGTTGTTTTTATAGGAATGGTGGCGGCAGCAGCAGCGCAGTAGTAGTAGTAGTAGTAGTAGTAGTAGTAGTAGTAGTAGTAGTAGCAGCAGCAGCAGCAGCAGCAGCAGTAGCAGCAGCAGTAGTAGTAGCAGCAGCTGTGGCAGCAGAGGAGGAGGAGAGAGAGGTGTAGGAAGAGAAGGAGAAAGAAGACTTTAAGGAAGAGGACACATAAAAGGAAGATTAAAATCCTTTGCTCTCCCATGGATTATAACTCCAGTGTCCTGATCGTGAGGCGTGTATCACCACCGCTCAACCACCAAATTACACGGAAATAGAAAATAAATCTCTTTATATACAATTTTTGCAAAAATTGGCCAACTGCAAAAGTCCTAAGAGGCGTACTGAAGACAAGATTCCATTACGGATCTGTTAGATACTTTGATCATAAACAGGAGAAATATCCGAAAACTTCAGGAATATGTGTTCAAAGCGCGCGCTTCTAACTTTTATCATTTAACCGTCGTTGTTTGAACGCACTAGTTAAGTTTGCATTCACAAGACGGTGTCTTTTTTTCCACGTTCGAAACTTTGCAAATAGCATATGCCTGGCATTTCGTGTCTTTTCTCGGCCAAACTAATGCAATTAAATGTTTGAATGTATTTCACATATTTATATACAGGTTAGTAAATTTTGCATGGTTCAGAGTTACTGACTTTAAGTAGGAAAATGTAAAACAAAAGGACGGCGAATTTATGTGTTTTTAAAAGGTGATTAAATAAATCAAGACATTAACTGCAGATGCTTTTGCTTAGTTTAATTGAATGTTTGAAGATCGTATGGGAATACAGATTTATTTTTCTTCTTGTTTCTTCTTACGTCATCATCTTCTTAATTCTTTCTTCTTCATCATCTATTTCTTTCTATTTATTTTCTCCTTCTTCCTCGTCTCTTTCCTTCTTCGTCTTCTTTCTTATCTTCTTCTTTGTCCTCCTTTTATTCCTTCGCCACCTCCTTATTGTGCTGCTTCTTTCCCTCTTCTTCTTCTTGTTCTTTTTTTTAAATCTGCTGTTGCTGCTGCTGCTTCTTCATCCTCTTCTACTGCTGCTTCTTCATTTCTCCTCAGTCCTCTTCTATTTTAATTTCCTGCATCCTCATTTTCCCTATTCTGTTTCATTCTTCCTGTTTCAATATTAATTATTCTTTATTCTTCATTCTTCTTTAATCGTCTCCTCCTTCCATCATAACCATCATAGTCATCTTCCTTTTTCTATTTCTTCATACCTTCTCATCTTCATCTCCTCATTTCCCGACCCTCGATCCTGCCTTCGAATATAAACTGTGATAGTGTTGATGTGCACACTGAGACCCTCATATCTCTTAACCGATGTGTTGCCGAGGTCCATAACTGCACTCAGATAATTTTAGTTGAGTTTATTTGAGTCAAGAACAGTAATCACATCACTTCCTCATCCATCTGCAACAGCCAGCGAAGGTGTTTGACTCAACTATGACATCCGCAAGGGCGTACCCCTGTCGGTTTCTCCCCGTGTAGTCCGATTCTCTGCTCCGAGCGTTAAAATCGCCACAGATGAGAAGCCTGCCACCTGGGATGTCCTCCAGCTCCTTGAGTCAGTCCCAGTGCTCCTTAATGACAGCAGAGTCCGCCGCGGCATATCATCAGCATAATGTGGCAAGCCGATAAGCGTGGGCTGTCATGTTTCGCCATCTCACAAGATCACCAGAGTCGTGGATCAGCTTAGTGTTCTTGTCTCAACCATGCCATGTGGCCAAGCCATCCAGATATTTACTTCTCTGTCTTTCACTTGTTCTTTTCCACTCAACCTTACCAGTTGTCACCAAGTTTTCTAATGTATTTCTTCATATAACGGCTGTCAATGTCTAATTTGTCTAACACGTTTGCAGTTTTCATTTGCTTCTTGAAAGACTTACTTATTGGCTTTTATGTCTGTCCATGTTATTCTTAGCATTTTCCTCAGAAACCACATTTCCACTCCCATTAGATGTTATTGACCTTGTCTGCTCATTGTCCACGCATCACAGCCACCATCATCATCCATTGACTTGCCGGCTAGTGGGCAATCATTCCTCACCACAAATTACGATCTTCGACATCATGGATCAATTCGTGTGTTGACTCCTTTCCGTGACATGACACAAGACTGTCAAGTATCTTCTCACACTGTCTTCCTCTATCTTTCTTTCCGGTTTTCACAACATGTTACAGTTTTTGTCTTCTCATAACGTGGCAAAATAAAGAGAGAGAGAGAGAGAGAGAGAGAGAGAGATAGAGAGAGAGAGCGAGAGAGAGAGAGAGAGCGAGAGAGAGAGAGAGAGAGAGAGAGAGAAGAGATAGAGAGAGAGAGAGAGAGAGAGAGAGAGAGAGAGAGAGAGAGAGAGAGAAAATAACAATGACTATCTCTATCTGATGATTGTGGTAAGTTGTCTTTGCAACTCAGCTTCCCTTACTTAAAACTTTCTGATTGCTCATTTTGACTGTCCAATAAATTTTTAGCATTTTTCTATAAAACTAAATCTCCAAGGCTTCCATGGATGTTTTCGACTGTTTACTAATTGTCCAGGATTCGCAGCCGTATGTTGAAACTGTTCTATGTAACATGCAAGAACACTTTTTCTAACTTTCAAGGACAGTGACTTATTGCACACAACGTTCTTCATTTGATAGAATGCAGTATTTGCTTGTCCTATTTTGTTCTTTATCTCAGTGATGCATCTTCCATCTGATGTTATTCATGTGCCTTGATATCTGAGTTTCTGCACCTAGCCCCAAAATAATGTCCTGAACTTAATTTGCACATTTAGGCACAATCTGTTTCATTGATATCACCATGACGTCTGTCTGTCTATTATTCAAACTAAGGCCCATTTTTTCACTCTCCACAACCACTGTATCTATAATTTCCTGTAGATCCTTCTGACTTGTTGCTATCAAGACAGTGTCATCAGCACAACGTAAATTATTTATATTATGTCCAACAGCCAGGATCCCTGACATATTTTCTGTAAATCTCATTATATATGCCATGTTTTTTTTATTTTTTCGTTTATCCTATTACAGGACTTCGCTGTCAACGCCATAATTTTACCACAGTTGATTACTTGGCAAGATTACGCTCAGTAGTTTGCAATTGCTTTCTGAGCGGTCGGCTCGCATATCCTGTAAGTAGCGGGCGCGGCGAGAAGCGCTACAGCTTCTCGCGCAGCTGTGTTTACTCACGTGGATAAACGGGATTACAGAGAAAGTCGCTAACCCCTAGGTCAGAGAGACCGGCATATTGCAATGTACAATGAGAATAAATCAGGAGGCAATACACAAACTTGTCTGACGCTCTTCTTTATATACTGACATGTTCCTATATATAGATATCGTTGTTTGTGCCAATTCCCTCCACAAATTAACACTGTTCGTCACTAATTTCTGGTGTAATCTTGTTTCTTATTCTTTTCATAATTATTCTGAGTAACAAATTTGTAATGTGACTTATCAGACTTATAGTACGATGTTCTTCGCATTCTAAAGCTCCTGGTTTCTTTGATAGAGCTATAAAGATGAATTTTATTAGGTCACTAAGAATGTACACACTAGTGTAGATATCATTTAGAAATTTTGTCAATATTGCGATTCCAAAATTACATAGAGCCTCAATTTCCTCCAATGTAATGTTGTCTGGACCGGGTGCCTTTCCCTTTTTCATGCGATTTAGTGCATCTTCAACTTCTGCTGCAAGTATTGGTGGACACTCGTCACAGAGTGTACAGACAAACGATATATCGTCATACTAGGGTCATCGTGTTTTGAATATTTACACCCGGTCTCCTATTATCATACAGCTGTTCCAGATATTCCGTCCATCTATTGACTATATCATCTTGTCCCATCAATATTGTACTGTTCCTGGATTTTTAAACATCCAGTGGTATTTCGTGTTGTCCTACCTGTTATTGTATTTATTTGTTGATACATGGATTTGAGTCTTTTCCATAGTTTGTCCCAATTTCACATCCATACAACAGTACAAGTTCTATGAAGCACTTCAACACTCTTTTCTCGTTGTAAATAACATCTTTTTATTGGTCAGTGTGTTTTCCAGTTTGCAAAAGGCAACCTTGGCATTAGCGATTCTTGTTCTAATCTCTTCACGAACCTCCCATAATTTGTTATGACTGTTCCAAGATAGTTGCCAAGATTCACTTGTTTAGGAATATTCCCATGTACCCGTAAAATATATTGTGTAGTATCTTTTCTGAGATAGTTGTACCGACTCACTTGTTTAGGTATATTATATTGTGTATCATCTTTTCCGAGATATACATATACATTTATAATATTCCAACTGAGGCCGCCAATCTCCAACTGAGGTTCCCCCCCCCCCTTTCCCGATCCTCTCTTGTCATATCAAGTCAACTAATTCGAGCGCTCACTGTGTAGCGCCGCCACTGCATCTCCTTAACCTCTTTTGCCTTATCAACTGGGACGCAGAGGTGTTTCCAAGGCACCAGGGCCGGGTTATATACTGGCCAAGACCTATTGACGCGTCCTCGTCGAGCGTCCTGGGCAACAGGTCCCTTCGGGGTCCTGGCTAAAGTCAATAGGATCACCGATTCCTCCGAAGTCGGAGAGTGTCTGCCTGTACGGCGAGGAACCACCAGTCTGCACACCAATAAGCCAGACATGGGACAACGGATACTCACGCAAACCTCAGGTCCTGTATGACATCACACTGATGTTGGACAACAGGATGCCTTCATCCGACATACAGGACTTCGCGTTGGAGCTCAAGCCAACGAACACAAGCAAGCAAGCAAGCAAGCCTTATCAACTCAACTAATTCGAGCGCCCACAGTGCAGCGCCGCCACTGCATCCCCACTAACAAACTAATGATATCGCCGTCACTGAAATACATAGATACATCCGACAAAATATCGATACATGTTCGTTAAGGCAGCGTTTTTCATTTCCCTGTCTGGGCCCTGGTGATTAGATAAATTATGCACGTGCCGATACCGCATTGATCGAGTATGTTCAGGAATCGATTGATGGTGTATGAGGTGAAGTGCAGAGTGGATGTCTGTGTCTACACCCTCCCTTCCTCCTCAGCGGAATGGAGAGGGAAGGTACCTGGATGTGAGTGTATGTGAGGCTGAGAGCGGGAACGAAACTGGTGAAGACTAAGTGGGTGCGTCATGAAGACGAAGTGGGTGCGTCATGAAGACCAAATAGGTGCGTCAGGAAGACTAGGTGGGTGCTTCACGAAGACTAAGTGGGTGCGTCATGAAGACCAAGTGGGTGGGTCATGAAGACTAAGTGGGTGCGTCATGAAGACTAAGTGGGTGCGTCATGAAGACTAAGTGGGTGCGTCATGAAGACCAAGTGGGTGCGTCATGAAGACTAAGTGGGTGCGTCATGAAGACTAAGTGGGTGCGTCAGTGCGTGGTTTAACCGCTTCACTGCCGAAGGATAATATATCGCCAAATGTGATATCCCACGTGTACAGAAGGACGATATATCGCCATACTAGGGTCATCGTGTTCATTGTTTTGTTTCGTGGTATCTTCCGCAGTTTCAACGCTCAGTGAACGGAAATGTATATTACAATACTTATTCATTTGATTGTGCACCAGGTTTGGTCCAAAGCCACTTTTTATTTGACACTGAATCATTCAAGTATGGTGTAGTAATACGGTAGTTGTTGTTTGTCCATCAAGAATGATGATGACCATTCATGTCATCCAGTGGGGTTAAAAGTATGGAGCCGTGAGTTCTAAGATGGCTGATAAGACCTATTTTGGCTCGAAATGTTCCATGACAATGTGGACAAAGAATGCTTCACATTCTAGGAGGAAAGTCTCCTGCAATTGTTTTTATGTCCAGCATTTTTTCCCCCCACAGCTCTTGCAGTCCTGTTTGCTTCACAAGTTACTACACTATTGCGCAATAATGTGCGCCACGAATTTCAAGTTTTTGGCAGCAGTCTCCCAGTTGTCACGGTGAATTTCAAAAGCTTTTAGTGACATCTTTAGAGAGTCGTTAAAGCGTTTTCTCTCGCCGCCTTGGGTGCGTTTACCACAACGCAGCTCGCCGTAAAAGAATGTGTTTAGGGAGCCTGTGTACTATAATATAATACTATAGGAAAGGACCTCTTGACACGGCTTGAGGTTTCCTGGACTACACCCATGCGTTTTACGGACCAACTGGAACTTGGTGGCTGATGTGGTCAGTATCCACCCGCCGCCTGTATTACCCAAGACGTTTCCTGGTTCTCACTGTAGGCTGCGTCGACCTGGGGACCCAACTCAATTTTATATATATGAATCCGCCCAAATGCACGTGGAACCTATGGCTTCAGGGCAGCGTCTAGCCACCACGCCACAGCGGCTCCCAGGGTATATGATGCTAAACCCATATTAGTATCGACCAATCGGTGGATGACATGGACAATATCATATTAGCCGCCATTACTTGCCAAGAAATTTCCAGCCACCCATTTTCAAGGAGCCCAGTTCAATTTTAAAAATCCGCCCTGATGCAGATTCGAAACCAATGCCACCGGACCGATAGGAGATCTCTTGTTACTATGCTACCGTGGCTCCCTTTGATAGGGATGACTAGGTGAAATACTGGGCGTGTTTGTGTGTACACGGTATAGGAAGGGTGAAATACTGGGCATGTTTGTGTGTACACGATATAAGAAGGGTGAAATACTGGGCGCATATATGGTTTAAGAAGGGTGAAATACTGGGTGTATTTGTGTGTACATGGTTTAAGAAGGGTGAAATACTCGGCGTGTTTGTATGTACATGGTTTAAGAAGGGTGAAATACTGCGCATGTACATGTTTTAAGAGTGGTGACTTGATGAAATACTCTGCGTGTTTGTGTACATGGTTTCAGGGGTGTGAAATACTTGGTGTGTGTACAAGGTTTGAGACAGACAGACTGAAAGGCAGACATACAGGGATAGGTAAGTAGGTAGATAGATAAGACAGACAGACAGACAGACAGACAGACAGACAGACAGACAGAACTGAATTGAACTGAATTGATCTTTATTTTCAAAGGGTAACAAATTGGGCGCGTAGGCCCGTCTTACATACGGCCTTTCCAATCACTCATCTTTCGTTCATCAACAGTGCCTGATGCATTCGCATAGGAAAAAAAACATTGTCAAATGAATGTTGTAAGCATAAACAATTCATATTCTCATGTTATATGACACATCCCCCCTCCCACACACACATCCCACACACACATCCCTCACCTACTCACAAATCACCCATCCATACCCACACATCACCCACCCACCACACATCCCCCACTCACCACACACACCCCCAATCATCCCTCCACCCACTCACAGATCCCACCACCAACCCAGACATCTCGCACCCACCCACACACACACATGCCTCACCCACCCACACGCATCTTTCCACCCACTCACACATACCCCAATCCACTCAAGCTGACCCACACATACATGCTCCACCCACCCACACACCCTCCAACCACACACACATACCCCTCACACACGCACATCCTGCACCAACACACACATATCCCTCACCCACCAATCACCCATACCCACACATCTTTCCATCCACACACACACATTTCACCGCCAACCCACAGATTTCACAACCACCCACACGACCCAACAACCACACACACACATCACTCACCGACAGACAGACAGAGAGACAGACATACAGAGAAAGAGATAGACAGACAGAAGACAGACCGACCGACCGACCGACCGACTGACTGACCGACCGAACGACCGACCGACCCACTGGCCGGCAGGCAGGTAGGCAGGCAGGCAGGTAGGCAGGCAGGCAGGCAGGTAGGTAGGTAGATAGGTAGCAGACAGCCACGAGGAAAGACGTCTCAATACAGAAAATCCAAACAAAGAAATTATCTAAGAAACTGATATTTACCACACAACCTACCTCAGATAAACGATGATTGGACACACCCTTGGTCCGCACAACAAAGCTGGAATTGACCCGAGAAAGAACTGACGACAAACTGAACTTGACCGTTGGTTTCAGAACGTCAAAATACGTAGAAAAATGCATTCCTTTAGAGGCCACATTAGGAACTATCATTCTGGCCAGGGCAGTGCCCAGTTGGGTAATGTTTAAATTCTCATCGAAGACAACATGAAAAGGGAAGCAGTCACAGAAAGTGCCCACTCCAATCCTGGAATCATTGGGGTCCGCCGACATGTTGACACTGTAACGAAACAGCTGGTTTGGGGATCCTTCGTTGTTAGAGTTGCTGATGAAGAAGATGTGATGTGGCGAGTTCGGACTTCGACTGGGGGATATTTCTATTTGAAGCTCCGTGTTGAAGAGAAAGCGGGAGACCCCGTCGACGATTCCCGCGACGAAGCTGACGATGGAGTGGCGCAGAGAATAGAAGTGGAGTTTGAGCTTGTCGTGTTTCCTCTCGCAGCGGAAGGATGGGGGTTGTTGTCCTTGGAAACTGGGGTATACTTTCACCTGTGGAGGATGTGTGAAGATTATGATGTAATATGCTTTTTAGTTACATCAATCATATAGTTTGTTCACATGAAATTCGCTGCGTTTGCTTCATAAAAGTAATTTTATTATTCTAGAATGCATAAGCTAGATTTGTTTTATTGTTATAATTTCATAAGACAACGGACATATGAGAAGAAAAAACACACAGGGCAGATAGAAGAAGAGAAGAAATAACACCACGGACTGATTGAAGAAGAGAAGAAATAACACCACGGACAGATGGAAGTAGCAAAGAGATAACACCACGGACTGATGGAAGAAGTGAAGATATAACACCATGGACTGATGTAAGAAGGGAAGAAATAACACTACGAACTGATGGAAGAATGGAAGAAATAACACACGGACAGATAGAAGAAGTGAAGAAATAACACACGGACAGATGTAAAATGGGAAGAAATAACACTACGGACTGATGGAAGAAAAGAAGAAATAACACACGGGCAGATGGAAGAAAAGAAGAAATAACACACGGACAGATGGAAGAAGAGAAGAAATAACACTATGGACAGATAAAAGAAGAGAAGTAATAACACACGGACTGATGGAAGAAAAGAAGAAATAACACACGGACAGATGGAAGAAGAGAAGAAATAACACTATGGACAGATGAAAGAAGAGAAGTAATAACACACGGACTGATGGAAGAAGAGAAGTAATAACACTACGGACAGATGTAAAATGGGAAGAAATGACACTACGGACTGATGGAAGAAAAGAAGAAATAACACACAGGCAGATGGAAGAAAAGAAGAAATAACACACGGGCAGATGGAAGAAAAGAAGAAATAACACACGGGCAGATGGAAGAAAAGAAGAAATAACACACGGGCAGATGGAAGAAAAGAAGAAATAACACACGGACAGATGGAAGAAGAGAAGAAATAACACACGGACAGATGGAAGAAGAGAAGAAATAACACACGGGCAGATGGAAGAAAAGAAGAAATAACACACGGGCAGATGGAAGAAGAGAAGAAATAACACACGGACAGATGGAAGAAGAGAAGAAATAACACACGGACAGATGGAAGAAAAGAAGAAATAACACACGGACAGATGGAAGAAGAGAAGAAATAACACACGGACAGATGGAAAAAGAGAAGAAATAACACACGGACAGATGGAAGAAAAGAAGAAATAACACACGGGCAGATGGAAGAAAAGAAGAAATAAGACACGGACAGATGGAAGAAGAGAAGAAATAACACACGGACAGATGGAAGAAAAGAAGAATAACACACGGGCAGATGAAGAAAAGAAGAAATAACACACGGACAGATGGAAGAAGAGAAGAAATAAACACACGGACAGATGGAAGAAGAGAAGAAATAACACATACGGACAGATGGAAGAAGAGAAGAATAACACACGGACAGATGAAAGAAAAGAAGAAATAACACACGGGCAGATGGAAGAAAAGAAGAAAATAACACACGGACAGATGGAAGAAGAGAAGAAATAACACACGGACAGATGGAAGAAAGAAGAAAATAAATGAATCAGATGGCAGCAAGACGAAATAACACCCGGGCAGAGGGAAGAAAAGAAGAAATACACACGGACAGATGGAAGAAGAGAAGAAAATAACACAACGGACAGATGGAAGAAGAGAAGAAATAACACACGGACAGATGGAAGAGAGAAGAAAATAACACACGGACAGATGACAGAAAAGAAGAAATAACACACGGACAGATGGAAGAAGAGAAGAAATAACACACGGACAGATGGAGAAGAGAAGAAATAACACACGGACAGATGGACGAAGAGAAGAAATAACACCACGGACAGATGGAAGAAAAGAAGAAATAACCACACGGGCAGATGGAAGAAGAGAAGAAATAACACACGGGCAGATGGAAGAAAAGAAGAAATAACACACGGACAGATGGAAGAAGAGAAGAAATAACACACGGACAGATGGAAGAAAAGAAGAAATAACACACGGGCAGATGGAAGAAAAGAAGAAATAACACACGGGCAGATGGAAGAAAAGAAGAAATAACACACTACAGATGGAAGAAGAGAAGAAATAACACACGGACAGATGGAAGAAGAGAAGAAATAACACACGGACAGATGGAAGAAGAGAAGAAATAACACACGGACAGATGGAAGAAGAGAAGAAATAACACACGGACAGATGGAAGAAGAGAAGAAATAACACACGGACAGATGGAAGAAGAGAAGAAATAACACACGGACAGATGGAAGAAGAGAAGAAATAAAACACGGACAGATGGAAGAAGAGAAGAAATAACAGACGGACAGATGGAAGAAGAGAAGAAATAACACACGGACAGATGGAAGAAGAGAAGAAATAACACACGGACAGATGGAAGAAGAGAAGAAATAACACACGGACAGATGGAAGAAGAGAAGAAATAACACACGGACAGATGGAAGAAGAGAAGAAATAACACACGGACAGATGGAAGAAGAGAAGAAATAACACGCGGACAGATGGAAGAAGAGAAGAAATAACACACGGACAGATGGAAGAAGAGAAGAAATAACACACGGACAGATGGAAGAAGAGAAGAAATAACACACGGACAGATGGAAGAAGAGAAGAAATAACACACGGACAGATGGAAGAAGAGAAGAAATAACACACGGACAGATGGAAGAAGAGAAGAAATAACACACGGACAGATGGAAGAAGAGAAGAAATAACACACGGACAGATGGAAGAAGAGAAGAAATAACACACGGACAGATGGAAGAAAAGAAGAAATAACACACGGACAGATGGAAGAAGAGAAGAAATAACACACGGACAGATGGAAGAAGAGAAGAAATAACACACGGACAGATGGAAGAAGAGAAGAAATAACACACGGACAGATGGAAGAAGAGAAGAAATAACACACGGACAATAACACACGGACAGATGGAAGAAGAGAAAAAATAACACACGGACAGATGGAAGAAGAGAAGAAATAACACACGGACAGATGGAAGAAGAGAAGAAATAACACACGGACAGATGGAAGAAGAGAAGAAATAACACACGGACAGATGGAAGAAGAGAAGAAATAACACACGGACAGATGGAAGAAAAGAAGAAATAACACACGGACAGATGGAAGAAGAGAAGAAATAACACACGGACAGATGGAAGAAGAGAAGAAATAACACACGGACAGATGGAAGAAGAGAATAAATAACACACGGACAGATGGAAGAAGAGAAGAAATAACACACGGACAGATGGAAGAAGAGAAGAAATAACACACGGACAGATGGAAGAAGAGAAGAAATAACACACGGATTGGTGGCAGCTGGAAATAAATGAATGAATCACCAGAAAACGAGAAGCTGACTGTGCGAGTTGCAAAAACACGATTATAAGTAACAGAAAATAACACCACAGACAGACAGATGAAGAGAAGAAACAACACGCTGCCTTGTAAGAAGACTGGGGACTGCAAAAGGCTAGAGAAAGCAAACCTGCACAATTAAATAAAAACATCTGCTGCCTTGTTGGCACACTCGGGACAGCCAGAGACCAGGGAAAGCCAACAATTTGTCGACGTCGGGAGTACTAAACCACAAGCTGGACGAAACTGTGCAGTTCGACAAGCTTAATACAAACTCTATGGAGATGTCAACATGATTAACTGATTCAGCGTCAAACAAAAAGTAGATGTGTACCAGACATGGCACACAATCAAATGAACAAGTATTATAATGTCTATTTCCGTTCACTGAGCAGTTAAATTGCGGAAGATAGCGCGAAACAAAACATGACGATGATCCTATTATGCCGATATATATGGAGTCACATTTGGCGATATAATATTCTTCGACACTCAGTCAGTTAAGTTGAGGGATGTTTGTCTCGGAAATGTTAAACCTGGAGTCTGAAAGTGTGTGACGACGACGTCCTGAGCCGGACTGTGGCAGCGATATGGGCGGCGACGGAGTATAAATAGAAGAAGAAGAAGAAGAAGAAGAAGAAGAAGAAGAAGAAGAAGAAGAAGAAGAAGAAGAAGAAGAAGAAGAAGAAGAAGAAGAAGAACAACAACAACAACAACAACAACAACAACAACAACAAAAACAACACTAAGAACAAAAATAGCAACGATAACAAAAATAGCAACAACAACAAAACACAAGCAACAACAACAACAGCAGCAGTAACAACAACAGCAGCAGCAGCAACAACAAGAGCAACAGCAACAACAGCAACAACAACAATAACACCAACACCAGCACAACAACAACAGCAGCAACAACAATAACACCACCACTACCACCAACAACAACAACAACAACAGCACCTCCACCACCAACAACAACAACAGCGGCAACAACAACAACAAGAGCAACAGCAACAACGAGAGCAGCACCAACAACAGCAACAACAAGAGCGGCGCCAACAACAGCAACAACAACAAGAGCGGCGCCAACAACAGCAACAACAACAACAGCAGCAACAAGAGCAGGAACACGAGCAGGAACACGAGCAGGAACACGAGCAGCAACAAAAACAGCAACAACTGCCGCAACAACAGCTGCAGCAACAATAACAACAGCAACAAAAGGAACAACAACAACAGCATGAACAACAACAATAACACCAGCAACAATAACACCAGCACCACCAACAACAACAACAACAACAACAACAGCGGCAACAACAACAACAAGAGCAACAGCAACAACGAGAGCAGCACCAACAACAGCAACAACGAGAGCAGCACCAACAACAGCAACAACAACAAGAGCGGCACCAACAACAGCAACAACAACAAGAGCGGCACCAACAACAGCAACAACGAGAGCAGCACCAACAACAGCAACAACGAGAGCAGCACCAACAACAGCAACAACGAGAGCAACACCAACAACAGCAACAACGAGAGCAGCACCAACAACAGCAACAACGAGAGCAGCACCAACAACAGCAACAACAACAAGAGCAGCACCAACAACAGCAACAACAACAAGAGCGGCACCAACAACAGCAACAACAACAAGAGCGGCACCAACAACAGCAACAACAACAAGAGCGGCACCAACAACAGCAACAACAACAAGAGCGGCACCAACAACAGCAACAACAACAAGAGCGGCGCCAACAACAGCAACAACAACAAGAGCGGCACCAACAACAGCAACAACAACAAGAGCGGCACCAACAACAGCAACAACAACAAGAGCGGCGCCAACAACAGCAACAACAACAAGAGCGGCACCAACAACAGCAACAACAACAAGAGCGGCACCAACAACAGCAACAACAACAAGAGCGGCACCAACAACAGCAACAACAAGAGCGGCGCCAACAACAGCAACAACAACAAGAGCGGCACCAACAACAGCAACAACAACAAGAGCGGCACCAACAACAGCAACAACAAGAGCGGCACCAACAACAGCAACAACAACAAGAGCGGCACCAACAACAGCAACAACAAGAGCGGCGCCAACAACAGCAACAACAACAAGAGCGGCACCAACAACAGCAACAACAACAAGAGCGGCACCAACAACAGCAACAACAACAAGAGCGGCACCAACAACAGCAACAACAAGAGCGGCACCAACAACAGCAACAACAACAAGAGCGGCACCAACAACAGCAACAACAACAAGAGCGGCACCAACAACAGCAACAACAAGAGCGGCGCCAACAACAGCAACAACAACAAGAGCGGCACCAACAACAGCAACAACAACAAGAGCGGCACCAACAACAGCAACAACAACAAGAGCGGCGCCAACAACAGCAACAACAACAAGAGCGGCACCAACAACAGCAACAACAACAAGAGCGGCACCAACAACAGCAACAACAACAAGAGCGGCACCAACAACAGCAACAACAACAAGAGCGGCGCCAACAACAGCAACAACAACAACAGCAGCAACAACAACAAGAGCGGCGCCAACAACAGCAACAACAACAAGAGCGGCACCAACAACAGCAACAACAACAACAGCAGCAACAAGAGCGGCGCCAACAACAGCAACAACAACAAGAGCGGCACCAACAACAGCAACAACAACAACAGCAGCAACAAGAGCGGCACCAACAACAGCAACAACAACAAGAGCGGCACCAACAACAGCAACAGCAACAACAGCAGCAACAAGAGCGGCACCAACAACAGCAACAACAACAAGAGCGGCACCAACAACAGCAACAACAACAAGAGCAGCACCAACAACAGCAACAACAACAAGAGCGGCACCAACAACAGCAACAACAACAAGAGCGGCACCAACAACAACAGCAACAACAAGAGCGGCACCAACAACAGCAACAACAAGAGCGGCACCAACAACAGCAGCAACAAGAGCGGCACCAACAACAGCAACAACAAGAGCGGCGCCAACAACAGCAACAACAACAAGAGCGGCGCCAACAACAGCAACAACAACAAGAGCGGCACCAACAACAGCAGCAACAAGAGCGGCACCAACAACAGCAACAACAAGAGCGGCACCAACAACAGCAACAACAACAAGAGCGGCGCCAACAACAGCAACAACAACAAGAGCGGCACCAACAACAGCAACAACAACAACAGCAGCAACAAGAGCGGCGCCAACAACAGCAACAACAACAAGAGCGGCACCAACAACAGCAACAACAACAACAGGAGCAACAAGAGCGGCACCAACAACAGCAACAACAAGAGCGGCGCCAACAACAGCAACAACAACAAGAGCGGCGCCAACAACAGCAACAACAACAAGAGCGGCGCCAACAACAGCAACAACAACAAGAGCGGCGCCAACAACAGCAACAACAACAAGAGCGGCGCCAACAACAGCAACAACAACAAGAGCGGCACCAACAACAGCAACAACAACAACAGCAGCAACAAGAGCGGCACCAACAACAGCAACAACGAGAGCAGCACCAACAACAGCAACAACAACAGCAACAACAACAAGAGCGGCACCAACAACAGCAACAACGAGAGCGGCACCAACAACAGCACCAACAACAGCAACAACAACAAGAGCGGCACCAACAACAGCAACAACGAGAGCAGCACCAACAACAGCAACAACAACAAGAGCGGCACCAACAACAGCAACAACAACAAGAGCGGCACCAACAACAGCAACAACAACAAGAGCGGCGCCAACAACAGCAACAACAACAACAGCAGCAACAACAACAAGAGCGGCACCAACAACAACAGCAACAACAACAAGAGCGGCACCAACAACAGCAACAACAACAACAGCAGCAACAAGAGCGGCACCAACAACAGCAACAACGAGAGCGGCACCAACAACAGCAACAACGAGAGCGGCACCAACAACAGCACCAACAACAGCAACAACAACAAGAGCGGCACCAACAACAGCAACAACGAGAGCAGCACCAACAACAGCAACAACAACAACAGCAACAACAACAACAGCAACAACGAGAGCAGCACCAACAACAGCAACAACAACAAGAGCGGCACCAACAACAGCAACAACAACAAGAGCGGCACCAACAACAGCAACAACAACAAGAGCGGCACCAACAACAGCAACAACAACAAGAGCGGCACCAACAACAGCAACAACAACAAGAGCGGCGCCAACAACAGCAACAACAACAAGAGCGGCGCCAACAACAGCAACACCAACAAGAGCGGCGCCAACAACAGCAACAACAACAACAGCAGCAACAACAGCAGGAACACGAGCAGGAACACGAGCAGCAACAAAAACAGCAACAACTGCCGCAACAACAGCTGCAGCAACAATAACAACAGCAACAAAAGGAACAACAACAACAGCATGAACAACAACAATAACACCAGCAACAATAACACCAGCAACAACAACAACAACAACAACAACAACAACAACAACAACAAGCAGTGAACGCGAAAATGGAAAAGAGGGAAAAATCAATTTGTTTGCTGACAATCTCTCATTATTCGCTTCACACTGTGAATATGCATGTTGAACATTTCAGCCTGAAGGAGTTATCTTATTACTTTAGTTTATGTTGTGTCATTTCTGCCGGCCGATCTCTCTGGCCGAGGAGTTAGCAGCTTTATCCGTAACCCCCAATACTCTCGTGGTTGACGTGAGCGCACGAGAATTGGAAGCGGTTCGAGTCGCGCCAGTGACTTATGAGAGTATGGAGCCGGTCGCTCAGAAAGCAATGGCAAACTACTGAGCGTAATCTTGCCAAGAAATCAACAATCAGCTGAAAGATGCTGATGTTGACAGCGATGTCCTGTAAAGGATATGCAAAACATTTTTCAAAGATTTCTGCCGTATGCAACTGACGAGCTGCATCGAAATATGTCAGGGAATAAATCGTGCAATGTATTGTTAGTGTCTTCGTTATTCAGAATGTTTGATTATGGTATCAGAAACATGACAACAAACGAGCTGACTGACTGATACATTATTTTAGATCTGACGAGATCTACGAGGTCTACAATGTGTGGACTGCGGCTGGCCCTGCAGCCAGCAAGGTTAGGATCGGCGATTCTTGTTCTAATCTATTCTAGACATCTCTCATCAGATGTTATGACTGTTCCGAGATAATTATATTGATTCACTTGTCGAAGAATATTCCCATTTACTTGTATATTACATGGTGGTACTTCGTTCTTCCTAGTGACGACCATAACCTGTGTCTTTTTACAATTTAATTCTAACTCCAGTTGCTCACTGTGTACAACAACCGCATCTACTAATTGTTGCAGATCCTGCGCATTGTCTGCAATCAATACTGTATCATCTGCATATCTAATGTTATTGATGTTTCGTCCTCCAATGCTGATTCCATTTATATCTTCTACATTTCTGAAAATATTTTCACTGTAAGGTAAAAAAGATCTGGAGACATTACACATCCCTGCCTAATACCTCTCTTAATAGGCTGATATTGTCCCACTTCATTATCAATCCTTACTGGCAGCTTGTTGTTTCCAATATATGTTT
The DNA here is from genome assembly GCA_014155875.1 of Cepaea nemoralis. Lineage (NCBI taxonomy): Eukaryota > Metazoa > Mollusca > Gastropoda > Stylommatophora > Helicidae > Cepaea > Cepaea nemoralis. The sequence goes on from JACEFZ010001726.1 coordinate 40,628, forward strand.
TTTTATAAGTCTAATGTCTTTCCCATCAATTTGTAGATCTGCAAGCATATCCACCATGTTGACATGTCTAACTCTATAAAAGCCTTTTGTGTAGTCAATAAAGCAAAGATGTATATACTTGTTTACTTCTATAGCACGTTCAATAACTGTTCGCAGCATATACACAGCATTTACTGTACCCTTTCCTTCTACAAACCCACATTGTTCTTCCCCTATTTCAGGTTGTATTTTCTTCCTCACTCTTTGCATGATAATTCGTAGCAAAATCTTTGTGATGTGACTCATTATACTAATTGTTCTATGTTGATCACATTCCAAGGCTCCTGATTTCTTTGGGATTGCAATAAATACAGAATTACATAATTCAGAAGGTATATCTCCGGTATCATATAATGTGTTCAGCAGTCTGGTGACTTGATCTATTCCATATTCGTCTAAAGCTTTAATCATTTCTGTTGTGATGTTATCTGAACCGGGGGTCTTGCCAGCTTTCATATGTTTAAGAACATTCCGAACCTCCATCTTCAAAATTGGCGGTCCTTCATTATTAAATCGAATATCATACTGTTCATCTCTGTTATCATCATAAAGGTTTTTCACATAATCTGACCATTCATGTAGAATCTGATCTTTTTCTATTATGATTTTGCCATCTTTAGTTTTTAGACAGCCTGCTGATGTTCTTGTTCTTTTATTAGTAAGTTCCTGAATTCTTTTGTGCACTAATTTGGTATTTTGACTGTTGTGTTGTTTTTCAATTTCTATGCAATTTTTCTCAAGCCATGCTTCTTTTGCCTCCTTACATAATATTCTGACTTGTCTGTGAATTTCTTCATATTTGGCAGGATTATTTTTGTTGAGTCTTCTTGTTCTCCATTAGTTGTAAAATTTCTTCAGTCATCCATTTCTTACGACCCACCTTCTTTAATTTTGGAATAGTTGTTTCTGCTGCCAAACTGATTGAATTCTTCAACATTTCCCATTGATCATCCACACCCTGAAATAGGATCTCTAGATCAGACAATACATCAAATCTGTTCTGTACTTCTATGTTGAATTTGTTTTGTATTTCCATGTCATTTCTCAATGTACACAGATCATATTTAGTGTTTCCTGTTATATACTTGACTTTCTTTAACTTTACCCTCAATGTACCTGTAAGTAATCTGTGGTCCACTATAACAATCAGCACTGGGAACTGTTTATTGCAATTGTTAACGCATTTCGAAACCTGCTAATCAAAATGTAGTCAATCTGGTTTCTAATCCTGCTATCAGGACTCCTCCATGTCCATAATCTTCTAGGGTGTTGTTTAAACCAGGTGTTTCCTACAATCATTTCCTGCTCTTTTGCCCACTCTATAAGTCTGTATCCTCTTTCGTTTCTTCTCTCCCAAATCATGGTTTCCTACTGTGTATCTATCACCTTGATTTCCTACTTTTGCATTGAAATCCCTATTATGATGTTTATTTCTGAATTTTTACATTTTCTTTAAAGCAGACTCAATGTCATTATAAAATTCCTCTACACTATCTTCACTGGATTCTCCTGTTAGGGCATATATGTGAATAACGTTTATGCTAAAAGTTATGCCGCTTATTTAACTAAGTAGAACTCTGTCTGACACCGCCCAATATCCTTGAACAGATTTTGATGTCTGCCGATCCAAGATAATTGCCATCCCTCTCTGTCGATCTTCTCCTCCAGAATAAATAATCTTAAAATCTTCATCTATCTTAATGCCTGCTCCTGTCCATCTCGTTTCGCACATCCCTAAAATATTAATTTTCTCTCTCTCTATTTCTTGTTTGATGTTATCTAATTTTTCGTCGTCGTTTAACGTCCTAACATTCCATGTTGCTAATTTTAATGTCTCTGTCTTATCTTGCAGTGATCTGTAATTAGACGAATCATAATAAACTAGGCTCTATTAAAGAAGGTAGTTTGCTGTTGCTTTCCTTCTATGGCAGCGTCCATACTGGCCGGGGACCGCAGCCACTGTCTCGTGAAATAATCTTCTGCCTACTGTCGCGAAACTTGAGACCATAACCAACAACTATCTGTCGGCTGCCCTGAAAATTTCATCGGCCACATGCATTCCGTGGCTTCTTGTGAACACTTCCAATAAACGAATACGAAATAACACAACATAATCCACAGGAAAACACTAAAAACAGCGTCTCCCGAAGAATGAACATTACATCGTCGCCATTTTACCGGAAGCCAGGCAATACATGTTTTTATTTTTATTTTTAATTAACTGTCTGAGTGGCATCAAAAGGTTCTGCGTTAGTGTTGATATAATGGTATGTGTGGTCCATCAGAAAGCAATGGCAAACTACTAAACCTAAACTTGCCAAGAAATCACAAATGGCTAAAAAAATGGCGGGGTTGACAGCGACGTCATGTAAAGGATATGCAACTCGCTTTAACTAGACAAAGCCACGCGAAAAGAGGTGTTCGGGAAACTCCAAAGACTAAAATATTATGAACCTATAAGAAGCACGAATCACCACTGGAGGACACACCATCAATAACATTAGCTATGCGCATAATACAGTACTGATTGCAGACAATGAACATGATCTGCAACATTTATTACATGCTGCTTTTGCACACAGTGAATAACAAGGAATTAAATATAAGAACAATAAGAATTACATTGTAAGAAGGCGCAGATTATGGTCGTCACTAGGAAAGAAAGAAATCCATCCATTCATCATGTGCCATGCCGATAAGCGTGGGCGGTCATGTTCTGCCATCTCACACGATCACCAGAGTCGTGGATCAGCTTCGTGTTCCTGTCTCGCCCATGCCACGTGGCCAAGCCATCCAGGTATTTACTTCTCGGTCTTCCCCTTGGTCTCTTCCCTTCGATCTTGACAGTCGTCACCAAGTTCTCCAAGTCATTTCTTCTCATATCTCATCTCATCTCATCTTGTTCCTCTTGTACCTTGCGGTGTCGAGGTGAAGTATAAACAGTGGGAGAGTGCCCGCTTATGGGCTTCATGTATCTATATTCCCATGGCCTCTGTTATTCCCTGCGTCCATCGTTTACGTGGTCGGCCTCTTCCTCTGCTTCCCTCTGGTCTGTACATCATTGCTTGTTGTGGTATACTGTTAGTTGGTAACCTACTTGCATGGCCAAACCATTTGACTTGCTGCCTTCTAATAAAATCTAGTTCAGCTATAACCCCCACTTTAGTCCTGATTTCTTCATTTCTGATCTTGTCTCTTCTTGATAAATTGAGTATTCTTCTCAGGAATCTCATTTCTGTTGTTGTGATTTTTCTTTTTTCTTTCTCTGTCATTGTCCAGATTTTGCATTGGTAACATAGAGATGGTAGGAAGACTGTGTCGTAAAATGCTTTCTTACTAGTTATTGATACATGGTTATTCTTTAGTGTTGGTGCCATTTGTCCAATGAGTTGGTTTGCCTTATTGCATCTGTGATATAATAAAACGTCCTTACCCTTTCCTAGCATTGACTCCCTTAAAAACAAACAACCCCTTACAATTACTGTTTAAGTATCTTGCTTAGGTAGGAATAGAAAATAAAACAGCGATAGACTGACCGTGGCAGCTTAATTTATTTGGCTTTATTTTGGCTCACGCACCTGGCCAACAGTCGTCGCCTGATTGAAAAACAAAGACTAAAGTAGTCATTTTAGTTCAAACAAACAAAGGGGGCAGACATGTAAAGGTTCCCCGTGTGGGGAAAAGGTATTTTTGCCTTTTAAAACCATCACTCTCTGAAGCTATTGGTATTTTATATCTACATTATTAAGATGTATTTATGTATTACATAGACCAGTATGTTTAATTAAGAATTAGTTAGAATAATAAGTCAACAATTCTCTTAAACCAGGCTGGATGATGTTTACCAATGAAGCACATGTGGGTGCCACGCTGTAATTTTTTCCTGTTTTACCATTTCAAATCCCTATGTTAAAACCTTTTATAGGCATTATGAACTTATATCTAACTAATAGTGCTTATAACCTAGAAATAGTATGGGTACCGTAGAGTATCAAACTCAGGTCAAAAACACATTCTAGGCATTTTCTCAAGGTGGGAACAGACTCTTGATTACATACTTCATAGCAGAGAACTGGTGTCTGCCACTTTCAAATATCCTATGTAGTGTAAATTCACTGTTAAGGATATCTCTGAACTTGTGTTTTATCCATGCGGGGACATACAAATGATTACGCATATTCCTGACTCTTAGTCAGGGGATAAAATGCTTGCCACATCATAATCTGTAACTTGGAACTATAGTGCTAAATTTTAGTACCATCCTTTTGTTAACAGATTAGTAACCACTTCATATGAGGAGGGACATGTAATCATTTCATAAAATATTGCTAGGGACATGCCATGTTTGAGAATATAAATTCTAGAACAAAGGAAGTAAACGCGTGATCGAAATGAATGTTCGGATAGGATTCAATCCGCGTCACCTCACTGTAGTAGGAACAGAAGCGAAGATTGATGTGAATAAATTGCTTGCAATATTCAGAAGTCTGGACCATGCGGCATAAGATATTCTAATAAATACACTCCGAATAATAGCAGTCATTGGCAAAATATATCACAGCGGTTACTATCCCCATGTGCTGTACGCAGTGGGGGAAACAATGTATGTTTTAGTTTATAGATTAAATCCTGAAGAAAATCCAAAAACCTAGGCTCCCTGCATCATCATTATGATTAATTATTATGTATGATTATCATGTACTTGATATCAGAGAAATGGACATGTATGTTTTTTTCTGTTATGAGAACTTTTCTATGTCCTGATTGTTACTTTTTACTGGGAAATACACATTGTAATGTGACTCCTGTGGAAACATGAGATGATGTAGGAAATATGTGGATGTCAGTACTTAAGAAGCCAATGTTGAATAGCCTTGACCTAAGGATGATTATAGTGCCGAAAGGAAGACGCGGCATTAGAAACCACAGAGGGTCTTATAGGCTATTCTCTTCAAGTAATGAGAGATACAATATCAACATGTTGGATGGACAGAATGACTTCACTCATCTAATAGTCCCAGCAACAACAGAACATAAAATAAAGTGAGAAAATACCTTACTCACTATTAAGAGTCAGAATGGCTCTACTCAGCAATGAGGGACAGTGGAACGTGGACACCCACTCCTTTCCCCTTCTCCCCTTGTTGTTTTGTATTACTGTTTGTAATTGTGTTGTAAACCTTTTATCAGAACACAGTAGGTTAATGCTCGTGTTGTATTCTTGTCATCCCTTTTCTATAGCGAGTGGTGAACTTGGTGGGACTGAGTTGCCACCTTATCAACTGGAAACTGGGTTATCAGCCAGTCAATAATAAAGAACAACCTGTCCTAAAGCAAAGTCTGGGCCACCACACCCATGGTTACTGCTGCGCTCAATAGCTCCATAGCGAGCAACAGATAAATTCGAAGACAACTGACTGGGTGAGTGATTAAGTCCTATTTTAGTAGGAATATCCAGGATGGACTTCAAGATCTAATAATCTACAAAGATTTAGATCAACAGAGTACTGACAACAGTGTATCGTCTGCTTTACTTCTGAGAAGTATCACCTATGGCCTAATCATTCAACCAAGTCAGTGAAACTATGGGACAATCCTTCTACAAGTTACTAAAACTAACAACAGTGAGTAACCTTTAACTGTTGGTTGGATTACCAAGTTAATATCCAACAATGGATAAGTCTTCGAAAGAACGTCTCACGGCTGCAACAGTTAAACATAAAGATTCAGCTATTCACCACCAAGTTCTAGCTATGAACACCAACTCAAACAAATGGGAAGAGACACCGAAACAACTTTATAAGCCAATACAGCCAAATGTACCAACTTCAGAACCTCTGAACCATAACTACACCAGATTACCTCAGGGTTCCAAAACCTGAACACCATCAAAAAGACCATATGAAAGCAGCTAGCGGAGTAAATGCCTTTACGCCTGCAACCACAGGAATAACCTGATGGCTTGCACCCCTGAATATGTTGTGGAATAATATTCTTCAGTCTCATGCCTGCAGCAGAATCCTGGAATTAATTCCAGGTGAACCAAATGAATAACAAGCAGAATTGTATGTCTACACTGAAAGTAAATAATGAATCAGAACTCTGTGCTGGTCCCATGTCAGCCTAAATGCCATCAACTGTGGAATAGGTTATAGACTGATGACTAGGTGGGTGAAAAATCTGTGGGAACAAAATTGAGATTAGGATATTATAAGCCGAGAAGCTGAAAGGTCGGCATCCTTTTCATCGGATATGGTGATATAGGGAAGACCCTTAGTCCAAGACTCAAGATGCATCTCCTGAAGGTATGACCAACCCAGGCCTCAATTTCACACTGACACCGAGCCGTTCGCAACAGAAGATTCGTGAATTCAGCCCCAATGGAGGTTCAGATGAACCAAATGAATAACAAGCAGAACTGTATGTCTATACTGAAAGTAAATAATGAATCAGAACTCTGTGCTGGTCCCATGTCAGCCTAAATGCCATCAACTGTGGAATAGGTTATAGACTGATGACTAGGTGGGTGAAAAATCTGTGGGAACAAAATTGAGATTAGGATAGTATAAGCCGAGAAGCTGAAAGGTCGGCATCCTTTTCATCGGATATGGTGATATAGGGAAGACCCTTAGTCCAAGACTCAAGATGCATCTCCTGAAGGTATGACCAACCCAGGCCTCAATTTCACACTGACACCGAGCCGTTCGCAACAGAAGATTCGTGAATTCAACCCCAATGGAGGGGATATGTATATGTGGTGAATTTATTTCCTAATAGGGATTATAAGTAATTCTGCAACAAACTTCAGGGGACATTAAAACATGACTGTGAGTATTTATTGCTGTCACGGATAATTATGGACATTAACAGCTTATCACTGAAGAGGAATATCCACCCACAATGCCTAAATGAACACTATAATTAATTCATTTAATTATTAGTATCAACTGTTTTCATGTGTGTGTTTTTTTCTTCTATGACATGTAAAAGGTAAAGAGTGTTTTATTTGGTAATGAAGTATAACTAAAGGGTTATGTTATGGTATATATATTTATAGTATTTTGACACCAACTCATTATGTTTAAAAATGAGTAAATTGTGAAAGGTGTCAGAAACAAATGTTTATATGTTGGGGTTCTAGGTACTTTGATCCTTATTTGCCTTAATTATGAGGGTAAATGAAAGTAGAACCAATTTGTGGTTGTTGTGTTGTTTGTAATAACATTGTATTTTATATGGTGAAATGGGATAGATGTGTTTTGAAATGCAAATCATTCCAATGCCTGTATATGAACTTCAATGTGACCATTACACCTTCATGTATGTAACTCTAGATCTTGATTTAACGCCTGTACTGTTTGTCCAACAGTGTTAATGTTTACGTAAAGTCCAGTGTTGATATTTGTTCAACCGTGGTTGTTTATATGTTGTGAACAATCAATGGCTTCTAGCACTATAGTAAATTGTAGAGGGTGATAAGTGGGAATGGAGAAGTACTCATAAATACAGCTATGAACAGGAGTGAACTATTTTCCTTCTTGTGTGTATGGTAGAATTCCATGATCACCTCAAGTGGCTAAATAATAGAGAATCAAATTAAATCCCCCTAGACACTTTTAACATAATATTCTCATACATTAGAATTCACATCCCACAGCATCTATTTTCGATCTCATCTTCTGATTTTCCATTTGATGATATTTGACTTCCTAGGTACTTGAAACTCTTTACTTGTTTCAAGGGATGTTCGTTTAGGTGAATCGTTGTTGCTTTCTCTTCTTTAGTTATAGTCAATACCTCTGTTTTACTCGTGCTAATTTTCATGTTATGCTCCCTACACATTTCGTTTAGACTGTTCATGTGATCTTGTAATTCAGCTTCTGATTTTGCTATTAGTGCTTGGTCGTCCGCAAACATGAGTTCTCTAATGGTTAGATTTGCAGATGGTTCTTCTTCTGTGTTCTCGTCATGCGGTGTTCTTGCGGTCTCTGTTTGGCTGGTTTCTTTACATATGTTGTCTATATATGTTATAAACAAGAGAGGGGGTAGGACACAACCTTGTCGTACTCCGGATCTTATGGTGAAGGGTTCTGAGTGTCCTCCAGTTGCTCTCACTATGCATTCACTGTTGTTGTATAAGCTTCTACATAAGTTTGTTAGATGTGTACTCACTCCACATTGTTTAAGGATTTCCCACAGCTTATTTCTATCTACTCTATCAAATGCCTTTTCTTGGTCGACAAAGGCTAAGTAGAGTGTTTCATTGAATTCGATTGATTTATAAGTTGTCTTAGAGCAAAAATGGCATCTGTGCATCCTTTGTTTTTCCTAAACCCAAGTTGTGCTTCGCTTAGCTGGGGTTCTTCTTCTTCTTCTTCTTCGTTCATCCGGAGTTTTTTTTCGGACGTGATTGCGTTGTGCCTGTTTACAGCAGAGCTGCGTTCTTGCGCCGTTAGGGCGACACATCCGACTTCTGCGGGCATTTGTTGACCGGGGTAACCTTCCCGGTAGCTGGGGTTCTATAATAGTTCGTAATCTTTTCTCAAGAATTTTGCAAAATATTTTCCCAGTATGACTCAACAGTGAAATGCCTCTGTATTGTGTGAAGTCTCTTTTGCTGCCTTTGTGTTTCCAAATTGGGACAATTATGGCGTTTCTTCTCATAACATGCCAAAATTTTTTTTGACTGTCTACGTCTAATGACTCTAATCAGTTTACGATTTTCATTTGTTTCTTGGAGGACTTGTTCATCGGTTTTTCTGTCTGTCCATGGTATTCTTTGCATTTCCTCAGAAACCACATTTCCACAGCCATCAGCCGTTTTTCAGCTTGACTGCATATTGTCCACGCTTCAGATTCATACAAAAGAATACGTTCTATGTAGCACTTCAACACTCCTTTTTCTCGTTTCAATTGATATCTTTTTATTGGTCAGTATGTTTTTCATATTGCAAAAGGCTACCTTCGCAATGGCAATTCTTGTTCTAATCTCTTCAAGGCATCTCCCATCAGATGTTATGACTGTGCCGAGATAACAGTATCGATTCAATTGCTTAATTTAAGAATATGCCCAATTACTTGTATATCACATTGTGGTATTTCCTTCTTCCCAGTGACGACCATAACCTGTGCCTTCTTAGTATTCAGTACTAACCCTAGTTGTTCACTGTGTGCAACAACCGCATCTACTAAATGTTGCAGGTCCTGTTCATTGTCTGCAATCAAGACTGTATCATCTGCATATCTAATGTTATTGATGTGTCGTCCCCCAATGTTGATTCCTTCCATATCTTCTATATTTCTGAAAATATTTTCACTGTACAGGGAAGAAAGATCTGGAGACATTACACATCCCTGTCTCACACCTCTTTTAATAGGCTGATATTGACCTACATCGTTATCAATTCTGATGGCAGCTTCTTGTTTCCAATATGTTTTTTTACAAGTCTAAGGTCTTTTCCATCAATTTTTTTAGATCTTCAACCATACTTATCATGTCGACATGTCTCACTTTATCGAAAGCCTTTGTGTAGTCAATAAAGCAAAGATATAGATCTTTGTTTACTTCTATAGAAATAAAGATAGAAATACCACAATGTAATAAATGGGTAAATGGGCATATTCATAAACAAGTGAATCTACACAACTATCTAGGAACAGTCATGTGGTATAATAAAACGTCCTTACCCTTTCCTATTTATGGACTCCCTTAAAAATAAACAAACCCTTACAATTACTGTTTAAGTAACTTACTTAATGCAGGAGAAAATAAAACAGCGATAGACTGACCGTGGCACAGCTAAATTTATTTTGGCTTGTTTTCTCTCCCGTATCTGGCCAATCCTGGCGAGGGGGAAAACAAAGACTGAAGCGGCCATTTCTAGTCAAGAGAACACACAAGAAAGTCGACCTTTCCCTTCGGGGAGAAGGTAGTTTGCCTTAAAAACATGATTCTATTCAAGCTATTGGTATGTTATCTACATTATTAAGATATATTTATGTATTACATAGACCAGTATGTTTAATTAAGAATTAGTTACAATTCTCTTAAACCAGGCTGGATGATGTTTACCAAAGAAACACATGTGGGCGCCACGCTGTAAATTTTCCTAGGTCTTACAATTTCAACTCCATATGTTAATATCTTGTATAGGCATTATGAACTTATATCTCACTAGTAGTGCTATAATCTATGAATATTATGTGTACTGTAAAGTATCAACTCTCATGTCTGAAACACATTCTATTTATTCTCACTGAGTAGTGCCCCATAATCTATGCAATATTTAGTGATGTACTAGTAAACCCGCTGATTCATCTTCATAGTAAAGAAAATTCTAGTA
>JACEFZ010001727.1:0-52200 GCA_014155875.1 Cepaea nemoralis
CTGGCCGTTTCCCAAAAAAAAGAAATTTTTGGGCCCCCCGTGAAAACGGGAACGGTTCCTTTCCAAAAAAACATTCGTGCACAGTCTGTCACTGTTGTCTTCGACACACATTTGTTACTGCACGCTGCCTGCATTCTTCGATGAATGTTCACTGGTCGACATCCTTCAAATGAAAGAAACTGAATCACCACTCTTTGAGCTTCTTTGGACGGATTTTGGATCAACCCGGCCATTTTCTCAACAGTCAGAAACAGAACCTATGCATCATGGGATGATAAGCACTTGCTCTTGTATTCATTGGTCAGTGCTTATCACATGACTATGACATGATCATGTTCAATGTAAGCAATTATGCGCGGTGCGGCATGAACGGATTTCAAATGAACGCCCCATATATATCCTGGGGGTATTACCATGTAATATGACCATTTTATATCTTGGTGGCTAGATAGCTGGATATACCTGAGAAGCTACACTACAATGTAATATCACCCTTTTACATGTTGACCACATTATTTTGCTGCCACCATTCCCTATAGAACAAGTTCGAAAGGATGGAACATGCCAATGGATCTGATGTGATAGGACCTTCACATTTTTAAAGCTTGAATACACCTGTGAACAAGTGGCCAGACATTTTCCTCTGTTGGCGGAGGATGAATGCAGGTGTTTGCACATTGAAAAATGTCCAGCAGGACTATTCTGTTTCATAATGATGATCATTGCTGAGGAATAATAATGCAGACACACATTTGCAACATCATCAAGTGCCATCTGCACACTAAAGATCAGCTGTAATGAGTCTCCAACACCCTCTGTCATATAGATATTTACATCTTATTTTAAAGTGTCTGGTTGCCTGTTCTCTGCCAGGCCAGTTGATGTAACTTAGAATTTACTAATTACATTCAATTGTATGCACTATTCAGTCGAATATTAATAAACGTAATATTCAACTTCAACATGTATTGGATGTAATCTACATTTGCTAATCATATTCAATTGCATTGCACTCTGTGGTCAAATTTGAAGTTAACATACTATTCGACTCCAATTTAATTAAACGATTTATTGACTGTTTGGAGTATCTCTCAAAGGAATCATGAAAGAGTACACCCAATTAGAATAGAAAGTGAAACTCAGGCAGGCTAACCCAGTCAACAAACGCCTGCAGAAGTCGGATGTGCCGGCCTAAGGGTGCAAATAAAATTGGCACAACGCAATTATGTCTGAAAAAAACAACACTCCGAATGAACGCAGCAGAAGAAAGTATGAAAGAATACACTCAGTTTGAATCATCATGTGTCATGCCATCTGGCGTAGGCGTTCATTTTTTTCCACAGATCTCAGTCCCTGGTGTTCTCCTGATGATATTCCTCCACGCCATCGCCTCATTTCATCCAGCATCATTTCTCTTGGTCTGCCTCTGCCTTTTTTTCCATGATCTTTCCAATTAGAATAGAAATCATGAAAGAATACACCCAAGTAGAACAGAAAATGTGATAGAATACATCAAATTAGACAGGCCAAGAGCAAAAGTCACATCTAGATTATGTTTGCAATGCTGAAAAATGCAATACTTTATGAAGTAGTAACAGCTGAAAAAAAGAAAAATCAATCCGGACAAATCTTACTTTTTGGTAGAACAATTCCAGCTGATGGGCTCTTGGCTTTTCTCTTCTGTTTGTATAAGTCTGAGTGTTCCAGTTCCTCTTTGAGTCTGACATCCTCCTCATAATAAACTCGTCCTACTTCGTTTCTTGTGGTGACCTCAGTACTGAGGTGGGTAATGCGGGGTCCTGAAGAGTGCTTTTTGCAGAGCCAGTAGACTTTACCTGTTGGTAGATGGCACCTGAGCAGAAACACAGAAGTAATGGTAATTGATAGATGATATCTGGGCAGAAATACACAAGTAATGGTAGTCATTGGTGGATGACATCTGAGCAGAAACAGAATTAATGTTAGTCAATGGTAGATGACATAAGAGCACAAACACAGAAGTAATGGTAGTCACTGGTGGATGATATCTGAGCAGAAACAGAATTAATGGTAGTTGCTTTAAAAGTTGACAGGGTCGACTTCATTGCACCGGGTTTTATCCCATATGGCTCGGTCTCTTTCCGCAGCGCGGAAAGCGTCGCACAAAGCACAAACTCTGTAGCTCTAGCGATGACCCACAGGAGTCTCCGAAAAATTTAACTCGTGAACCGAAGGGCACGGCCCGGAATCGAACCCACAACCTTTGGAGCCAGAGTTAAACGGCTTGACCACTTTGCCACGAAGACGTAATGGTAGTAATTGGTAGACGACATCTGAGCACAAACACAGAAGTAATTGTAGTCATTGGTAGATGACATCTGAGCAGAAAGAGAATTAATGGTAGTCAATGGTAGATGACATCTGAGCACAAACACAGGAGTAATGGTAGTCATTGGTAGATTACATCTGAGCATCTGAGTTGTCTGCCTTAGGAAGCTATTGAAGATTAAATGGCAAGACAAGATCCCTGACACTGAAGTTCTAGAAAGAGCGTCCATGCCTAGTATCCACACTAAACTAATGAAAAATCAGATTCGCTGGGCTGGTCACTTAACTCGTATACCAGATCACAGGCTCCCTAATCAAATATTTTACGGCGAGCTGCGTTGTGGTAAACGCTCCCAAGGTGGCCAGAGTAAATGCTTTAAAGACACTCTGAAAATCTCACTGAAAGTTTTCGGAATTCATCCTGATACCTGGGAGACTGCTGCTAAAGACCGTAATTCGTGGCGTACATCATTACATAAGGGTGCAGTCACTTGTGAAGCAACCAGGACTGCAAGAGCTGTGAAGAAAAGACTGGACAGAAAAACCACTGCAGGAGAGCCTCCTCATGAATGTTAGGGATTCTTTGCCCACATTGTCAAAGAACATTTCGAGCCAAAATAGGCCTTATCAGCCATCTTAGAACTCACAGCTCCATACTTTCAACCCCAATGGATGAAATGAATGGTCATCATCATTCTTGATGGACAAACAACACATCTGAGCAGAAACAGAATCAATGGTAGTCAGTGGTAGATGACATCTGAGCACTAACACAGAAGTAATGGTAGTCATTGATAGATGACATCTGATCAGATGCACAGAAGTAATGATAGATGACATCTGAGCAGAAACACAAGTAATGGTTGTACTATGATCTGATGACATACACAAAACATCCTGTTGATCTAATGAATGACTATATGAGAAGTAACTTACCTGTGAAGCTGTGACAGAAATTGTCCAGCTTTGTCATCCTCCACAAGTTTGGTTCTCAAAGCCAAGTAGGAGTCCAGGAAGTTGACATTGTCTACAGCATGCTGAAAAAAACCAGGGTTGTAATAATTGACTGTGGGAGCCATGTGACTGTCCTTGACATATTTGTATGAGAGATTCAAAGGAATCTGTTCTGTAACACATTTAGTTTACTTGTGGAGGAATTTGCAAGAAATTCCCCTATAATAATATAAAGAAAACACAAGGAAGTCCCAGGTAGATACTGCCCAATAGGTGTGAACTCTCACTTAGTCTAGGCCATGGCATAATGAGGACAGGTAGCCAGTTTCCTTCCTCACTGCCTTCCTATTTCAGATAATGATCTGGTACTGACTGTAAGAGGCCGGGGTGACTCCAGAGCTGTACTAACCAGGAAACAATAATCCTGCCACTGCTGGGGATTCTTCTTCTTCTTCGTTCATCCGGAGTTTTTTTTTCGGACGTGATTGCGTTGTGCCTGTTTACAGCAGAGCTGCGTTCTTGCGCCGTTAGGCCAACACATCCGACTTCTGCGGGCATTTGTTGACCGGGTTAACCTTCCCGGCTGCTGGGGATTGAACCCAGACCATTTTTTTAAGGAGGTATAAATCCGTCATTTACTGCCTATAGTTCCTTGGGGTGTAAATGATGGAGATCTTAAGCCTGAGGAATTAAAGCCGCCTGGCTAGTGCAGTCACTGTGAACTGTGCAGGTTGGGGTTTTCTTTTTTCCCCTCGACATAAAAAAACCCACACCTTACTGAGGATTTGAACCTGGGTCTCCCGAAGGAGAATCCGGCATTCTAGCCACTTGGCAGTGTGCCTCCTAATTACCTCCTATTGCATTAGTTAGTTAGTCTTTCCTCTTGAGCCTAAGGCGGCGCATAGGGCAGAAGTCCTGTCTCTCCATGCTTGGCGGTTCGCTGCTACCTGTTGTAGATCTTGGATATTTACTTGGCCATTGAATGAGCCTTCTCTAATGATGGTTCTACGCAGGGTCTCTCTTGGTCTTCCCCGTTTTCTTTTCCCTACTGGTGACCATATGAGGGCTTGATAGGGGAGTCTTGACTTGTCCATTCTGAGTAAATGGCCGATGTAGCTTCCAACGGCGTCTTCTTATGAAATTGGATACTGTATCTTGCTTAGTCTCTTGTCTTATTTGCGAATTGGTTCTGAAGTCTGTCCAGTGGATGTTTAGAAGTCTTCTAAGACATTTGTTCTCAAAATTGTCTAATTTTTTATCTAAAGCTACCGTTGATTTCCAACTTTCACATCCATACGTTAACACTGGAATCACACAAGAGTTGAAGATTTTAAGTTTTGTGTGTTTGCTGAGTGTCTTTGACTTCCAGATGTTTGACAGTTTATTGAAGGCACTAGATGCCAGTGCGATTCTAGATGATATTTCTGGTGTTGAGTCCCCTGTAGATGTCATTTTGCTTCCTAGGTATGTAAAGCTGTTGACTTTTTCAAGAACGTAGCTGTTCAATTTGGTGTCATCTGAACTGTTGGTAAGATCAATAGTCTTTGTTTTTGTGGTGTTAATTTGGAGACCAATTTGCCCTGAAACATTTTGGAGGTGGTTTATTTTCTCTTGGGCATCCGGGTGTGTTGAACTCAAAAGCACTATGTCGTCGGCAAAGTCCAGGTCTTCTAGAATTTTGTCAACCCAATGGATACCCATATTTGCGTTGTTTGTGCATTTGCGCATGACCCAGTCGATAGCTATTCCAAAAAGCATCGGTGATAAGACACAACCCTGTTTCACTCCTGTTTCGACTGAGAACCAGTCAGAGTTGCCTGTTTCTGTTCTTACGCAGCAACGTGTTTCTTTGTAGAAAGATTTTATGACGTTGGTATATTTGGTAGGAAAACCATAGATGTTAAGTAGATTCCAAAGTGAAGGACGGTGGATACTGTCGAAGGCTTTTTGAAAGTCGACAAAGTTGGTGATTAATTTCGACTGGAATTCTACGGAGTCTTCAATGATTATTCTGAGGGTGAAAATGTGGTCTATGCATGACCGTTTTGGTCTGAAGCCTGCTTGTTCTTCTCTGAGCCTTTCATCTATCGCCTTTTTCAATCTCTCAAGTAACATGCTACAAAAAAGTTTTCCTGGTACTGACAATAGAGTGATACCACGCCAATTATTGCAATCAGACATATCGCCCTTTTTAGGCAGTTTGAAAATTACACCATCTATCCACTGTTGTGGTGGGGATTCGCTTTGCCAGATTTCATTGATCAGCTGTAACAAACGTTGTAAGGTGTTCTCATCTGCTGCTTTGAGCATTTCTCCTGAGATTTCATCTTCACCAACAGCTTTGTTGTTCTTCAATTTTTTGATGGCTACTTTAATCTCTTCCATGGTGAATGACTCGCAGGAGGCATCTAGTGGGGGCATAGTAATTTCTCCATCCAGGTTCGGAACAGTGTCAGGCTGCGGTCTATTTAATATTTCTTTGAAATGTTCTGCCCATCGTTGCTTTTGAAGGTCATCGGATAACAATTGATTGCCTTGTTTATCTTTGATGGGTATATTTGGTGTAGGTGAGTGATTGCATAGTTGCTTCATGATATGGAATACGGCTCTGTTGTTTCCAGTTCTGGCAGCTGCTTCGGCTTCGGAGGCCAGGCTGTGAATGAAGTTCTGTTTGTCTTTTCGTGCGTTTGATTTCACCTCTTTATCCAACATAGAGTATTTTTGCTTATGGGTATCATATGTAGATGTGTCTTTTGCAGAAAGAAGTGTTAGTTTTGCTTGGTTTCTTTCTTGTATCTTCGTCCAGGTGTTATCGCTTAGCCACTTCTTCTTCTGTCTTTGTACGTAGCCGACTGCGTTTGTTGCAGCATTTAGCAAGGTATTTTTTAGGAAATTCCAATTTTCTTCAATGTTGTTTTTAATATTCGCATTGCTCGATACACTTTCTTTGTTAGCATAGCTGCTTCGTACCTCTGAATTGAATGCGAGTTGGTGTTCTTTAGTCAGTAGGGACTGTGAGTTTATTTTCTTAATTCTGGGTGATCTGTGCAGAGTCTTGAGCTTTATTTTTAGTTTGGCAATGCATAGATTGTGATCACTGCCAGCATCTGCACCTCTGTAGGCTCTGACGTCTTGTACTGATGAACGGAATTTGGCATTAATGCAAAAATGGTCTATCTGATTTTTTGTGATGTTATCAGGCGAGTTCCACGTGACTTTGTGTATATCTTTGTGCGGAAATAAAGAGTTTGCTACTATCAGATTTGTTATTTCACAGAATTCTAGTAGTCTCTCTCCGTTTTGGTTCATATCCCTAAGCCGTGAATTCCCATATATCTTTCAACACCCTTATTGTCAGACCCTATCTTGGCATTGAAATCACCCATTACAACAACAATGTCGTGCTTGGGAGATGAGTTGATGGTACCAAGTAGTTGTTCATAGAAATTATCTTTGTTGATGTCTGTATCGTCGTTGGTAGGTGCGTAGCATTGTATGATTGTCAGCTTGAAATATTTCGTTTGGTAACGCGCTGTTATGATTCTATCATTTACTGGTTCCCAGCTGATCAGTGATCTTTCTACATTTTTTGACATGATGATAGCGACTCCGTTCGAATGATGGTTGTCGGTTCTTCCAGAATAAATTATGTGTCTTTGTTCACAGTTGAGAAATGTCTTACCTGAGTCAGTCCATCTGCACTCGCTAACCCCAAGAATTTCTAGGTTGTATTCATTCATAACATTACACACCTGGGTCGTTTTCCCCGTCTGGTACATAGTTCTGACATTCCAATAACCAATCTTGAAAGTATCCTTGGAGTTTAACATATTTGAGCGGCACATTATAACATTTACTGATCTTGAAGCAACGGAAAATGATTAGTCGGATCGTCGATAGAAGGAAACACGTCGAGAATGTCCCGGTCCTATTGCATGCACATGTCCAAAATGTCTCGGCATCCTATAATCATGAGCCAGAGACCAGGAGTGAGTATGACATCATCAAATTTCTCTGCCAGCCCGATGGTGATATGTTTGAATCCTCACTGAGACTGGAATTTAAAAAAAATTCAGCTCCCAGGTCGACCCAGCCTAAAATGGGTACCAACAAATGTCCTGGCAGGTAAAGGTGCCAGGCATGATACTGACCACATCACCCTCTGAGAGCTGATTGGTCTATACAAATATGGGGCTAGCACCCATATGTCCAATACATCTTGAGGCATGGAAAAGAGTCCTTTAGTTTTTTTGTTCTTGACTTGTAATGTTCAAGTAACACAGTTAGTAATCCCACAAACTGCGTTTGAAACAGCTGTGGGCGATTTGGCAGCAGACCGCTTACATGGTGTTTATAAAATGGTATGAGTGCCGGTCGTTCAGAAAGCAATGGCAAATTACTGAATGTAAACTTGCCAAGAAATCATGGACAGCCAAATAATTCTGGGGTTGACGCAACATCCTGTAACAGATATGCAACTAACTTTAACTAACTGTTCAAGTTAAAGGCAGATACCATACCATTGAGTCACCCAGGTCTCACAATTTGGACAGATGTCAGAGCAGTTGCTTTAGTGACATTTATGTCTTTCTGTTTTTGCTGCTTGTTTGTTTACTGATGAAGTTTTATTGCAGCAATGTCCTCCATTTTTTGTGACTGAAGCTGATCTGATATACTTAGTGTTTTTACTATCAAGTCTTGCCTTCTCACAGCATTACCAGTTTACCTAATTTAATTTGTGAAAGTAACAACTTGGACAGAGCAGTTTGGTTAATTCTATGACAAATTCCTCCTTACGGTCTCTTTGTTCTCTGTTTCATTCAGGTTTGAAAGACGCACTATCTGCAGACATTCCTCACTTCAAAATATAATAAAACACATTTGTGATTTTGTCTTGCCACTTAATAACAATTCTTCACAGACACCGCATATGAAAGCTGTTTAACCGTTTCTCTTGGTTTAAGTTTACTAGGCTTCACTGCTATAAAGAAGAGTACTAAGGACACAGGCTTGATAGACAAAGATGTTTATTTTGGCAGTAAGCTTCCTGTTCTCCCAGACTCTGTGTTAACCTGTTCATTGTTGTTGCTGCCTTATCAATCCTGATGTTGATTTCCTGATCTAGGGATAATTTTCTATTTACCTCTGATCGATCTACTAATTCGAGTTCGGCGTCGTGAATAAAGATTGATGGTACCCCATGTGCACATTGTGACATAATCTGTGTTTTCTTTTTGCTAATTGTTAAACCAAATTCAGAACAAGCTTTGGAGAATGCAGATAGTAGACGTAATTCTTCCTCAGAGAGGGTCGTAATTGCAGCATCATCTGCAAACAACAACTCTCTGATCAGTACCCTCCTAATTTTGGTCTTGGCCTTCAATCTCTGAACATTGTAAAGGCCGCCATCTGAGCATGAGTGAATGTATATACCACCATCGTGATCACGAAAGGCATATTTCAGTAGAAATGAAAAGTATATTCCAAAGAGGGTGGGAGCTAGTACACAACCTTGCTTAACTCCACTCTTGATTTCAAATTCTTCTGAATGCACCATCAGACTTGGTTATACTCTTCATGTCTGCATGGAAGATTCCACAATGGACAAAAGAGTTGGTGGGCAGCCAATCTTCTTTAGTTCCTTGAACAGATCCTCATGACTGACCAAATCAAATGCCTTTGTGAGTCTGTTCAAACACTTAAGTTCTTAATTTTGTTAATCACCCGAGATACTTTCAGAAGTAATAAAATTACATTGTTAGCCTCTTACCTGATCAATCCATGATGTGAACTTGAATCCCAATGGCCCATCAAAGCAGTTCAAAGTGACTGCACTTTGGCGCAATATAGCATACATTCGTGCCAGATAAGCTGAACATCCTCTAACCAAACTTTTCATGTTTTCATTCATTTTGATAGGAAACAGTGTATCGCACACATGCCAGCCCTATTTGAACATACAAATACAATACATTAGACACACAATTTACTGTCTTTTAAAAAAAGTAAAACTTTGATAGTACTTTAGCTTCTTAAAAGGGTTTTGGGAATCTGGAATTAATCATGTATAAAAGTCCTTAAGGAAGATGTGGTAACGTAGTGGCTAGATGCTTGCCTGCCGCACCGGTGGTCTTGGGTTCAAACCACATCAAGCGGTTTCAAATTTAAAAGAAAACTAATCTAGGCTTCCAAGGTCATGTAGCCTAATATGGGCACCAGGAAATGTCTGAGGAAGTAGAGAGAGCTGGTGTGATAACAACCTTTTAACCCATATAGTGCCATTTGGTTAACAAAAATATGCCCCCCCCTCCGCCACATGCCTAACGCATTTTAGGCATGTTAATGGGACCTTTACTTACATTACTTAGAAGTTATGAGAAAAAAAATTGAGCAAAAACATAAAGCACTGATAACACCCAAAACCGTTACAAATAGAAAAAAGTAAAAAAAAATAAAATAACATTTAAACAATAGCAAAACCAAAGTTACTATATTTAGGGCCCATAAAAATACAGAAAAGTTAATAAAGAAGTTAGGAGTTCATACGGGTGGATAAAAGACAATATTTACAAGGAAAATAGCAGGAAAATATGATAAACCAAGTGAACTGATAAAAAACAATAATAATGTGACATCACTCATTGAGTGCCAACTGACAGAAAAATGGGACAAGCACCATAAACCCAACATACATCATGGCATATTATAGACCAATCTTTATTATGTTTCTTCTTCATTTTCTAATGTCAGTTCCAGGGAAAATGTTAAGCAGGGTCATTGTGAAGAAATGCTACTGACAAACAACTCGGGAATGAACATGCTTCCAGCCAAATATGTCATGCACTGACCAAATAACTGATTTACACATAATAGAGTAAACCACTGACATGAATTCACCACTATATATTGGATTCATGGACTGAAAAGACCTTTAACAGCATTTATAGGGAATCTTGTTGGAAAGTGATGAGGCACTATGGAATCTCACAGAAAATGCCATAAGAAAGATGCATATTCTCAACATGTTTAACTGATTAAGTGCCATGGGATGATTAATTGTCTTAAGTGACTTCCCATATCTGCCATAGGCTTATATACAGATGTGTTCCTTAAGCAACCCCCTTTAATTTAATATATAATACATGTCTGCTACCATATTAACAACTTTTAAGTCATAACTGACACAATGAGACCGGTATACACAAATAACCAACTAGTTCACACTAACAACAAATCACCTTCTCATCTTCACATAGAACTTTCAGGCAGAATGCTTCATTCTCCCAATTGTCTTCACCTGCATCATGGCTAACCTGTGTAGAAATAAATCTTTTGAAAATCATCACTGTAGACAATTCAAATTACTGTGTGAATATGTGTGTGTATATTTCAGCTTGAAAGATTTATCTAATTAGTTTATGTTGTGTGATTTCTGCAGTATGTACCTGACAAGATGCAGTTAAGTATACCAGGCAAAAAAATTGTGCAATCTATTGTTTGTGTCTTCATTAATCAAATTGACAACATGAAAACATTGTTTTTGAAACCTTTTAAAGCTCAAAGTAAACTCTTTTTGCATTGTATGTGACAAGTATGTCAGCAAGTCAAAGTACAGGACCCTTTCCTACACCTTGAGACATACTGGGTTTGTGGTAAAAATAATAAATGACTCTATTACACATCTTGAGGAATATTGAATAAATGGTGCTAACCCCATATTTTTATAGACCAAGCGGCACAATGGGGGTGGTAAACATTACACCAGCTGCCTTTACTTCCCAGGATATTTCCTGATACTCACTTTACACAGGGCCGACCTGGGACCTAGATCCAACATTTCATATGTTGAGCCTATGAAAGTAATACATTCATGCTTTTTTCATTACAGTTATTGTCTCTCTTCAGCAACCTAAAGCGTTAAGGACAATTATGACAAACAATTATGGAGGTACATCATTATCTGGCAAGCTCCATGATGATAATGATGATGATGATGATGATGGTGACTGGCTTCTAGCTTATATTGGCTTCAATGATTGCAGCAAATAATGTTTTAATCGTAGATTCTGTGTCACCGGGAAGGAAACCCAGCCAACATATGCCTGAAGGAGTTTGATGTGTCGGCCGAAAGGTTCAAATATTGCAGCTCTGCTGTAAACAGGCACAACACAATTATGTGTAATACAACATTCCGGACGAATGCAGAAGAAGAAGAAGAGGAAGATTCTGTGTCATGTTTACATTTCTTAATACAAAATGAAAACAGTTAGGTATGTATGACTTCTGCGAAAAAGTGAGAGATAACAAACACAGACACAGTGTACATAGCTTACAACAAACGCAAATCTGGCAAACAGAAATCATGGTGTAAAAACAATGACAATAATAAAATAACGTCAAAATAAGATAAAAATAAGTTATACCACAACACAACAAATTTAAGCTTTGATCTTAGTGATCTTCATCAGGAACAAGGCAAACAGATGTAAAGACAAACATGAAATTAGAAAATTGCAAATTAAAACGTAAACAAAGTATTGGTATCAAACAATGTTAGGCCATTGCACATGCTCAGTTACTTCTCTTGTCTATTATTACTTATCTTAAGGTCATCCTCACCTTATGCTGTGGTCTAGACAATGTGAAAATCTAGCACGAGGTATCCATTTTATAAGGTTGGGTTCTTGTTGGAAAACTTCTGGCACTGCTAGGGATTAAACCAGGACCACTGTCCTGGTAAGCAGATGCTCTAACCATTATGGTAATGCTTTCCTGCCAATTGGGTTTAAAGTTAGATCTTTTACAAGGCATCACAGTCAACACCATCATGTTTTTTATTTGCTGTTGTGATTTCTGGACAGCCAGAAAGACCAATGAACAAGTCCTTCAAGAAACAAACGAAGATCGTAAACTGATTAGAGACATTAGACGCAGTCAAAAGTTTTTGGGCATGTTATGAGAAGAAATGGATAGGAGAACTTGGTGACAACTGGCAAGATCGAAGGGAACAGACCAAGAGGAAGACCTAGAAGCAAATACCTGGATGGCTTAGATACATGGCATGGTCGAGACAGGAACACGGAGCTGATCCACGACTCTGGTGATCGAGTGAGATGGCAAAACATGACCGCCCACGCTTACCGGCATGGCACATGATGGATGGATGGTTGTGATTTCTTGGCAAGTTTATGTTCAGCAGTTTGCCATTGCTTTCTAAATGACAGGCACCCATACCATTTCCATAAAAAAACAACGCAAGGTAATCTGCTGCCAATTCGCCTGCAGCTGTGTTCTGAACGCGAGTATGTAGGATTACGAACTGCGTCCATAACCCCTTCATCACAGAGCCGGTGTCAGCTGGATACTGGTGAATAATAATGAAGACATGATACAAATCTAAGAAGCAGAAAGTAATCTATAATCAGCTTACTTTCATTGTTCTGGAGTGACGAATGCTAGATTTTGGTCTGATTGAGCTTTGCAATTTCTGCCTTTCTTGGTTGTCAACAGCATGTGTGACGTTGTAAACTTGCATTTGGCTGGGTGACAATACTGCTGAAACAATGGTGACATTTGCAGTCAGAGATTTCACATAACACATACATTCTCTGAGTTTATGAACACTTTTAATGATATGTATAAGTTATGACTTTGTTTGGAATTTGGTCTAGGATCATTTTCATTGCACATGGATATCTGCATAAATGATCCCATAACCTGCCATAGACGACACAAGGGGAATCTGAACACAGTGCACAAACTCTGTATCATCGGTGAGGATCCCAATGTGTGTATATTTGGTCTGATGATATGCAGGAATGCAACAGATTCTGTTGTGAAACTGGATGATGTCTGTCCAGTTGGAAGAGAGTTTTGGATGATTTTGTCATTGTTGTGTCTTATGACAACGCAGCTTCTCCATTCCTGATTTCCCTAATATTGATCCATCTGAGTAATTGGTGATTGTGTCCATTCTACTGAGCGGTATTCACCCCCAGTCATCTCTTGACCTAGCATTTTTAATTGCAGGGAGTTGTATGTTCGCCTTATTCTTGGGATCTGATTGATTGATTGATTGATTTAGGAATCGACATCACAGCATTCGGGGCATTCCCATAAGCGCTTCGTCCCCATCCTCAGCAGCCAGCGAAGAGTTCCAACACCAATAGCACCAGTAGCAATCTGATTATGTGTCCGTCTCGCCTTTCCTCTGAGTGTTGAGCGTCGGCCAGATCCCCTCGTCACTCCTCGCTGTCTCATTCTTGCCAGACCATGGTAATCCATTTGCTCCTCCGAGGTGTACACGTGCTCCCACAAGGCTGCAACCACGCCTGCCTTGTCATGTATCAATACTCTACCCAGTTCTGCAGAGCCAGACAATCTGTCCGCCTGTTCATTTCCCAGCACATCGGCATGCCCCGGAGAAAAGATCCAGGCGATGCTTGTCACCCGTGACCTCTGAAGCGAAGCAAGCCACTCCACACGAAGCCTGCCCATCCTCACCCTCGTCAGCATGCTTTCTGAGTCAGTTACAATCACGATGTGTGTGTGTGTCGTATTCTCCATCCAGCGGAGAGCCGCAGTGACTGCCTCTACCTCCATTCTTAAGCTGGATGTTGTGGTATCATATGCCAGGCTCTCCTGCACCAAACGTTGACCATTAGCTTGGGATCTTTGTGGAAATAGACATGTTTGTGTGGCATTAGCCAGTTTATTCAAAATCTGCATTTCTACTTCTGTAGATTTGTTGGGATGAAAATCTTTGTATCGGTAATACCTGGGAAGGTTAACCCGGTCAACAAATGCCCGCAGAAGTCAGATGTGTCGGCCTAACAGCGCAAGAACGCAGCTCTGCTGTAAACAGGCACAATGCAATCACATCCGGAAAAAAAACTCCGGATGAACGCAGAAGAAGAAGAAGTATCGGTAATACAGGCTGTTTGAGATACAGATGAAGCTATTTCTTATCACAGAATGCAGTCAGCAGGACAGAATAAGAGATCAAATGAACAAATTCTTCACGAAGATTGAGAAAACTGACAATTATTGAACAATATACACATATACTGCATGTATTTATTTCGTTACAACTTAAGTTCACTACTGAAAGTACTGGAGAGAAAAACCCAGGGAAAAAGAAACAGAGATTATCAAATGAAAAAGAAAACACACACAACTACAGCATACAAGATAGCAAGAATGCTTGGGTTCAGACTTAGACTGAGCTGATGAAAACTGATCAGGACAGGGTACAGCACAGTCATGATTCATCATCACCATAATGTGCCATGCCGATAAGCATGTGCAGACGTGGATTGCCATCTCACAAAATCATCAGGGTCATGGATCAGATATGTGTTCTTGTCTTGATTATTTTAAGTAACAAAGCTATCCAGGTATTTATCTGTTTGTCCTCTCCCGTCTCTTTTCTCATCAATTTTGCAAGTTGTCCCTATGTTTTCATGTCAATTTCTTCTTGTAATGTACACAAACGAATATCTTGACTATCTACGTCTAATTTCTCTTATCAGCTTATGGTTTTCATTTGTTTCTCAAGGGACTGTCTCATTTGCTTTTCTTCGCCATTGAGTGCTGAATGGTCTATTAAAATATGGGTCAGCTGAACTGAGTTGAGTTAAGAACCAACATCACTGCACTCAGGACATTCCCATATGCACTCAGTCCCCTCGTTCAACAGCTAGTGTAGAGTCATACTTCTAATCGTTTTCACCGCTATCTAATTGAAAGTTCTCCTGGTCTTCCCTCTCAGTTTTTCCAGAACCCCTGCCGATCCCCGCAATATCATTCTTTCCACATATGAGTTCTTGGTCTGTTACCTTACCTTCTCCACCTGGTCCCACAGGCACTCGACCACCTCTCCCTTGTCCATAGGTAATCTGCTACCAAGAGGTTCATTCACTGCCAGCCTATCAGCCTGTTCATTACCCCGCACTCCTGCATGGCCAGGGCAAAAATTATTCCATACAATTCTCACAATCTGTGATCTCTGAAGTGAGGAAAGCTATTCCACAAGAAACATTCCTTTCTCCACCTTACTAAGCATACTCTTTGAGTTGGTAATAAATGCAATGTGTGTTGCAGAGGTCCCCTCTAACCATCGGAAGGCTGCTGTTACTGCTTCCACCTCCATTCTTATGCTGGAGGTCTTCATCTCATATGCCAGACTCTCCTTTTTCAAGCATCGCCCATCATCCTTTGAAACCCCAACCACTATGTCTGTTTCTCACCACAGACTCATCGGTGTAGATAACTATGTCACCTTGATGTGTGTTACTCTTTTAAGTTGTTGCACCTCAAACTCTGTGCGGCTCGCTGCCCATTCTCTGCACTCACGGCCAAGTGTTACTATTACATTGTGCCAGTCCGTCCTGTCTGCCAGTACTTCAACCCAATCTTTTTCACGATTGATCGTCTCTAGATGACAAACCTGATGTATAGATATTTCTGCCTGTGCCATCCAGGACCTGCCTCGTCTTAGTCTATGACCCTTGACCATATCTGTCAAGGTGTTGGACCGACTAGTAACAGAAGAGGGGCAAGGACTAATAGTACATAGAGACAGGACATCTATAAAGGTATAGACAGAATACAGACAGCACCCAAGCTAGAACATAAGGACAGTAATTAGACTAGACTCGGGTGGGGGTACTAATGTGTTATAGTTAGAATAACAGAGGGACCGACCCGAGAACAGGGGCGGGTGCATGAGGTCAGGGGAATACCGTGACCACATAAACTGGAGTAGAAATTAGAGGGTAACGAGTGCTAAGTAGACAGTGCTGCGTGCAAAGAGAACGCCACGCAGAGTTACGAAAACCACGAGGGAGTTTGACCACGTAGGCAAGCGACAACCTGAGCTGCTTCAGACAGGGGACAGACCGGCCTTCCGACTGGACGTAGTGTTGTTCTGAAGCGAATATCTAGTGTAGTGAATGCATACGATGTTTAGAGAGAGAGTGACCATGTATGACAATGTGTATTTATATAATGTGTAACGAGTGTTGATTATTGTGATAATGTATCAGGCAGATAAAGTCTTATGTTGATTGTCAGGCTTGCCTGAAAATAAACTCCGTATCAAAATATCGGTACAAGCAAAGTTGTACTTAGGATACGGATGATGTGGCCTGATTGTGAATGAACGCAAGACTGTGACAATATCCATGGTTTCATGCAGGGGGTGATGCCTATGTGCAGCAACTCCCAGGTACCATTTGGCTTGAAGAACCCTATGCCTGTCCGTCATTGTTGGTATTGCCAGGACATGCCTCGTGCAAATAATTGTTGTGTCCTTTGTGCATCCTAGGATCACCTGCATGGCCGCATTCTGCATGCGCTCTAACCTTTCAAGCTGACTCTTTGATATTGTCAGCACCCCCAAACCACACTCAATGACTGAAATTATTAACTGCTGAAAGAGCCTGTAAAGCATCCTCTGCTCTACCCCAGTTGCTGCCATCGCCCTCAATGCATGAAGTCCCTTACCAGTCTTCACCACCAAAGCCTCCACATGATCCTTAAAAGACATACACCTGTCAAAGGTGATTCCTAGGTACTTCAATTTACTCTCTACTAAGAGGACATCCATTCAATACATGGGACATCTGCCTTCACGATTCGGTTATCCAGGGAATACCACACAACCTATGCCATGTCTGGGTGAATAACGCCTCCTGCGTCCCTAATGCCTAATGCGTCTTATGGTGTGGAAAGGGATTATTTATTTACTTTTACTCTTTTCTATGCTCACTTACATATGTTTGTGACATGTTTATATGTAAACTACTTACATATCAATAAACTGAATACACATATCAAAATGTGCATGTTATTTAATGGCATTACACATTTTAACTGTGGTGTTAACATATTAGTATACAACTTGCACATTTCTAGGTTAACTGTAGCAAATAAACTGTTTCCACTGCTGACAAATTAAACAAAAATTGAAGATCACAAGCTGCTTTATTAGAAGTTAATTAAACACACCATACCATGTTTTTCAAAGTCAAACACAATGAGGCGTGGTGTAGGAACAGAATCCATTGAAGTCATGTATGAGATTATGTGTCTCATAAACTTCCGCTGCATCAGTTCATACTCTTCCTGAAAGAGGACAAAAAGCAGATGAAGAAATTATATTATCATTTCAAAATGTAGTGTTCAGGTAAAAATGTAACTTCACAGCAGATTTATTTCTTCTTCTTTTATCTGCCAATGGAGTATAACCCTCAATCAACTCTCGGCAAGTCCTTCTATTATTTACTGTCTTCTGCAGCTCCTTCCGGTAAAAATGGCGATGACGTGACGCGTTTATTCTCCGGGAGATGCTGTTTTTATGTTTTTCTGTGGATTATGTGGTGTTATTTCGTATTCGTTTATTGGAAGTGTTTAAAAGAAGCCACGGAAGGCAGGTGGTGGATGAAATTATGAGGGCAACCGACAAATAGTTGTTGGTTATGGTCTCAAGTTTTGCGACGGTAGGCAGAAGATCTCTTTCACGGGACAATGGCTGGCGTCTCCGACCTGTATGGTCACTGCCATAGAAGGAAAGCAATGGCAAACTACCTTCTTTAAAAGTGCCTAGTAGAGTGGGCAAAAGAGCAGGAAATTATTGTAGGAAACACCTGGTTTAAGCAACACCCTAGAAGATTATGGACATGGAGGAGTCCTGATAGCAGGATCAGAAACCACATTGATTACATTCTGATTAGCAGAAGATTTAGAAATGCGCTAGCAATAGCAAAAACAGTTCCCAGTGCTGATTGTTATAGTGACCACAGATTACTTACAGGAACATTGA
Organism: Cepaea nemoralis; assembly: GCA_014155875.1. NCBI lineage: Eukaryota > Metazoa > Mollusca > Gastropoda > Stylommatophora > Helicidae > Cepaea > Cepaea nemoralis. The sequence goes on from JACEFZ010001727.1 coordinate 18,086, forward strand.
GGATAAAGTTAAAGAAAGTCAAGTATATAACAGGAAACACTAAATATGATTTGTGTACATTGAGTAACGACAAGGAAATACAAAACAAAATTCAACATAGAAGTATAGAACAGATTTGATATAATGCCTGACCTAGAGATCCTATTCCAGGATGTGAATGATCAATGGAAATGTTGAAGAATTGAATCAGTTTGGCTGCAGAAACAACTATTCCAAAATAAAGAAGGTGGGTCGTAAGAAATGGATGACTGAAGAAATTTTACAACTAATGGAAACAAGAAGACTCAACAAAAATAATTCTGCCAAATAAGAAATTCACAGATAAGTCAGAATATTATTTAAAGAGTCAAAAGAAGCATGGCTTGAGAAAAATTGCTTAGAAATTGAAAAACAACACAACAGTCAAAATACCAAATTAGTGCACAAAAGAATTCAGGAACTTACTAATAAAAGAACAAGTACATCAGCAGGCTGTCTAAAAACTAAAGATGGCAAAATCATAATAGAAAAAGATCAGATTCTACATGCATGGTCAGACTATATGAAAAACCTTTATGATGATAACAGAGATGAACAGTATGATATTCGTTTTAATAATGAAGGACCGCCAATTTTGAAGATGGAGGTTCGAAATGTTCTTAAACATATGAAAGCCGGCAAGGCCCCCGGTGCAGATAACATCACAACAGAAATGATTAAAGCTTTAGAAGAATTTGGATTAGAGCAAGTCACCAGACTGCTGAACACATTATATGATACTGGAGATGTACCTTCTGAATTATGTAATTCTGTATTTATTGCAATCCCAAAGAAATCAGGAGCCTTGGAATGTGATCAACATAGAACAATTAGTATCCCCGGGAAGGTTAACCCGGTCAACAAATGCCAGCAGTGTTGGCCTAACGGCGCAAGAACGCAGCTCTGCTGTAAACGGGCACAACACAATCACGTCCAAAAAAAAACAAACTCCGGATGAACGCAGAAGAAGAACAATTAGTATAATGAGTCATATCACAAAGATTTTGCTACGAATTATCATGCAAAGAGTGAGGAAGAAAATACAACCTGAAATAGGAGAAGAACAATGTGGGTTTGTAGAAGGAAAGGGTACAGTAAATGCTGTGTATATGCTGCGATCAGTTATTGAATGTTCTGTAGAAGTAAACAAAGATATACATCTTTGCTTTATTGGCTGCACAAAAGTTTTCGATAGAGTAAGACATGTCAACATGGTAGAAATGCTTGCAGATCTACAAATTGACGGGAAAGACGTTAGACTTATAAAAAACATATATTGGAAACAACAAGCTGCCATAAGGATTGATAATGAAGTGGGGCAATATCAGCCTATTAAGAGAGGTGTGAGACAGGGATGTGTAATGTCTCCAGATCTTTTTTCCCTATACAGTGAAAATATTTTCAGAAATGTAGAAGATATAAATGGAATCATCATTGGAGGACGAAACATCAATAACATTAGATATGCAGATGATACAGTATTGATTGTAGACAATGAGCAGGATCTGCAATAATTAGTAGATGTGGTTGTTGCACACAGTGAACAACTAGGGTTAGAATTAAATTTTAAAAAGACACAGATTATGGTCATCACTAGGAAGAAAGAAATACCACATGTACAAGTAAATGGGAACATTCTTCAACAAGTGAATCGGTTTAATTATCTCAGAACAGTCATAACATCTGATGGAGGATGCCTTGAAGAGATTAGAACAAGAATCGCCATGGCAAAAGTAGCCTTTAGCAAGATGAAAAACATACTGACCAAAAAAAGATGTCAATTGAAACGAGAAAAAGAGTGTTGAGGTGCTACATAGAGCCTGTACTCTTGTAAGGATGTGAAACTTGACAATGAGCAGTCAAGCTGAAAAACATCTGATGGCTGTGGAATAGTGGTTTCTGAGGAGAATGCAAAGAATATCATGGACAGACAGAAAAACCAATGACCAAGTACTACAAGAAACAAATGAAAGTCGTAAATTGATTAGAGAAACTAGACGTAAACAGTCAAAATTCTTTTGGCATGTTATGAGAAGAAATGAATTGGAGAACTTGGTTACAACTGGCAAGATCAAAGGGAAGAGACCAAGAAGTAAATACCTGGATGGCTTGGCCACATGGCATGGTCGAGACAGGAACACGGAGCTGATCCATGACTTTGGTGATCGAGTTAAATGGCGAGTCATGACCGCCCACACTTTCCGGCATGGCACATGATGGATGGATATTTTCTCAATGTGTGTCCTATCCAGTTTACTATTAACATGCTTTCTCAATGTGTGTCCTATCTATTTAACTATTAACATATTTTCTCAATGTGTGTCTTATTTATCTTACTATTAACATGTTTTCTCAATGTATGTCCTATCTATTTTAATAACAACAACAAACAAATCCTGTCGCAGGAACCTGTTGTAGGCATGTGAAGTGCTAAGATCATCACATATTTTCATTTTCAGGCTTGAATACACAGAGAAATAGGTGGCCAGTTTTTTTCCTCATGTAGCAAATGGTGAATGCTGGCATCAAACCTTTGTCCAATTGTTGTCATGCCATTGTCAGCGTAACATCCTAGCCATGACACCAATGCGCCAGTTATCCATGTTAATGAACAGCATTAATTCTCTGTTCCAAGAAGATGTTACTCTTTATATTTCAATGAGTCTGTAGTGGCATAGTAGTTAGTGCACTGGCTTATCAGGGCAGTGGTGTGGATGAAATCCTCAGCAGGGGCTTGATTGATTTTTCTATACATTTTTTTCTACTAGTATGGCTTAGCCAAGCATCATAAAATGGGTATCAGATACTTTTAAGAATATTCTGTAAAAGTTGACATGGAAGGGAACTAGTCATCCTACTTCATTATGCCCTGGCCTAGAATATGTGAATGCCTATTACTTCACACTCAAATAACAGAATCTGCCATAAGACTATCTTTTATCTAAAAAGTTTTATTTAAAAAAAAAAAAAACAGTCGTCTTCTTCTTTCATCTCCCAATGGAGCTCGTCAAGCCATTCATTGACTTTTCAGTGATTGGTTGGAGTTTGCTTCTAAAAGTGTCTACGGAATGAGGTAGCGAGCCACATGCCAACCCTCCTTAGTCTCCTCTTATGACACGCACAATAGGTTACAGTTTTACCATTCTATTCTTCCTTTCTGGATCCTGGTAACACACGGGTGTGAGTCTAAATAGTTATTATTTAAAAAAAAACTATAAGGCAGGCGTTACAATAACTATTTGGACTGGATAGGTTATGGTAAGGGCAGAAGAAAGTGAGAAAAGTGTATCATGTACGAAATAAGCAATAGTGACATGTAAGGTACAAAATGAATAAAGAAACATGTATCATATAGGGAATAACCAGAAAACAATTACTGAGCTGCATGGTACAGAATGATGTAAGCTTTAAGAATATTCTTGACTTTGGATTTAGCATGTGGAACAACCAGATTTTTACAACTTTTGCTGCCTGTTCCTTGTCAATTCATTTGTCAGATCTGACTACTCTCATCACTGGTAGTATCTTTGTTCTGCAGAAGCTAGGCTGTATGTTGCACAGCCATAAAAGCCAATCATCTAATAATTTAGGTGACATTTACTGTTTGGTTAATCTTTTCTGGGAGCAAAATTATCGCAGTGGCTAGCACACTTGCTGTCAGTCAAGTGGTCATGCATTTGAATTTTCAGAGTCAGATTTTAGAAACTGACCTGGGCTTCCAAATCGACTAAGCCTAAAATGGATACCAGAAAATGATCCCTGAAGTAAAGACAGCTGGCATGATAGTGAAGATATGGCCTATCAAATTAAGACTAGTCTATAAAGATATGGTTCTAGCAACATGCACCCAGTGTAACTCAAGTTGTGTAAAAGAGTTCTTCGCTTTTTGAAAATAATCTTTTCAATCTATTGCCTATTGGTTTACGTCAACATCCCAAAATAAATAACCTGTACAGCATACCAATTAAAATTGTATGAATGAACAAACATCCATGCACAATGTTTGTAATGATCATTACTATTTATAACATTAAACAGTAACACTAACGTAGAGGCCACCAAGCAGAGTTGGCATGGGACTGGCTACCCCTTCCCATAGAAAACTGTGGCTGCAAAATCCAAGCACCACGAACAAACAGAAAGATAAGGAAAGAACAGATCATCATCATCATCAAGTGTCCTGCCAGCTGGCTTAGACGTTCATGTATCTCCACAAACTTTGGTCTTTAGTGTACTGGATCAAATCTGCTGATGATATTCCTTCTTAGTCCATCCAACATCATTTCTCTTGATCGACCTCTGCCTCTCTTCCCCTTGATCTTTCCAGTTATCACAATGTTCTCCAATGCCTCTCTTCTCATCACATGACCAAAGAAAGTTGTTTCCCATTCTTCTTGTATATACTGTTCTAGTTTTATTATCCTATATTTGGCAATTGTTGTTAGTTAGAGATTACTTAAGAGAAATGTTTAAACAGCTTTCATATGCGGTGTCTGCAAAGAATTCCTGGTATTAAGTGGCAAGACAAAATCACAAATACTGAAGTATTGGAAAGATCAGGTTGTGTGACGGTTTATTCCATGCTCAGTCTTCGTAGACTTAGATGGATAGGACATCTTAGGAGGATGGATGATGGTAGAATACCAAAGGACATCTTTTTTGGTGAATTACAGATGGGTAAGAGATCTCAGGGTCGGCCTCTACTATGATACAAAGATGTGTGTAAGCGGGACATGATTGATACAGGTATTGATAACGCACATTGGGAGCAAGTCACCGCTGAATGTGTTGCATGGAGGTCAAACATCAGAAATGGAATAAAGACAAAGGAGAAAATTATTGCAGATAAGTCACACACTGGGCGTGTGAGATGTAAGATGGTGTATGATGGTGGAAATGACCATGTGTTCACATGCACCCACTGTGAACGAACATTTACAGTTCGAATTGGCCTTATCAGTCACATTCGCTACCGCCATGGGTAAAAGTTATTATGCCTTTTTGAAGCACAAACTATCGTCTGTCAAGACGGCAAGGTGCCAATGATGAGAAATGACGTTAATTACTGTGGCAGTCCAAAGAGTTTGCAACATTCGTCTTAGGAGCCACATCTCTGTTGTTTCCAAGTATTTCCTAATTTTTTCATTTACATTTCATGATTCAATGCAATACAGCAAAACAAGTTCTATATAGCACTTCAGTACTCTTTCCTGTATTCAATGATAGTGATTTATTTCATTAGATACTTTTCATTTTCTGAAATGCAACTTTTGCTTGCCCTATTCTATTCTTAATCTCTGTTGTGCACCTTTCATGTTCCTATGTTAAATTTATTCATTTTAGTTATGGTTTTGCCATCAGTAGCTGGCTGATAGTCTGCTGTCACCTGTGGTTCATGACTGTCCCTGCCGGACAAGGATATCCTAAAAGAAGAAATAAGAAAAGATATAATGGCTTGGCATTAGTTGGTTGAGGGATTATCTTTCAATAGTGGTTAAAGGGCAGAAGAAGAAAGAAATGGCTGAATAGGACATACATTGAGAACATCTGAGAACTACAACTAGAAAGCTTTTTTTCTAGAATCCAGCGGCAAAAGAAATAGAGGAAGACCTTAAAAATACACAGTGATGAGAAGTAGAAACAGAAATGAAAACTATGAGGAGGACATGGATGAACCTGCATGGTATAGGGATAACTAAGGATAAGAGGGCTTTGAGTGAGCTGGTTGAAGGCCTATGCCCCGATAGGGGATAAAAGATGAAATAAGAAAAAGGAAGAAATGATCAGCTGACCTGGAAGGCAGATTTATCAGGATCAACCTCACTGACTCTCCTGTGTTCTGTGTTCTTCTCTGTTTTCTGGATTGACTGTACTGCCTGCTTGATGACCACTTTAGAGGCATGATCATCAGCTTTCGGAAGTCTCTGCCTGTGTGAAATATATTTATTATGTATATTTATAGCGGAGGCGTTTCTGTAGTGGTTAGGATGTTAATGGCATGAGTGTGGTCGAACAAGGATTTGATGCCAGCTCTCATTATCTGCTATGGAAGTAAAAGACTGGCAACCTATTCCAGCATGCACCCTGGCCTACACAAATGTGATGGTCTGAACACTTTGCATACCCACGGCAGTACATTCTGCTACTTGTGTTTATGTTCATCTCAAAAGTTTGGAGCTGTGGTGGCATTGTGGTTAGTGCACTCGCCTGCCAAGACAGTCGCCCAGATCAATCCCTAGAAGATGCAGGATTATTCTTTCCAACTAGCATGGCTCTGGAGTCAACACAGCATCATAGAAATGGGCACCAGACAATATTTTCAGAATTCCTGTGAAAATGCTGGTAAGGAAAGATTATGTGGAAGGGAACTGGGTACCTCATATATCATGGCCTAGAATATGTGAAGGCCTTACACTTCATACCGTGGCAGAATGTGCTATGTGATTACTTTTGGTTGTGCCGTGAAAAATTTTTCATGATGGAATTGAACAGATAAAATGCTTCTAAACACAGGTGAAACAGAGCTAAATGTCCCTCATAGTAAAATAGTGGAGTGGGTATTTAAAGAGGAGAGGAATCACTAATAGAGTGGGAAGTTTGAGTTCAAGAATAATAATAGCAACCTTTAGAAATTCAAAAAAGAATATAAACATGAATGTGATCAACATTTAGCTCCTACAAATGATAATGATAAATCAATTAAAGAAGACTTTTACATGAAATTTAAAGTACTATAGGTGATCAAAGAAACTGTGATATCAAACTTTTGATGGGTGTCCTGAAAGTCAAGATAGATAACAGAGACTTGCGGTAATGAACAGAAATGGAAAATTATATTGCAGTTTTTGCGCCATGAATCAATATCTCGTAGGCAAAATAATTTGTCCATATAAAAGAATACATAAAGCAATGTGGGTATCATCAGACTATATTACAGAAAACCAAATTAATCATATATATTTGAACAAAACATTTTAATCACCATTACATGACATACCAAATTAATGCACAAAATAATGAATGACATAACTAACAAAAGAACACACACATCAACGGGTTGCCTAAAAACCAAAGATGACAAAATCATAATAGAAAAAGATCAGATTTTACATGTGTGGTTAGATTATGTGAAAGACCTATATGATGATACAAGAGAAGAACAGTATGATCTTCGGAATAATAATGAAGGACCATCAATTTTGAAGATGGAAGTTCAGAATGCCATATGAAAACTGGCTAGACCCCGGGTACAGACAACATAACAATAGAAATGATCAATGCCCTAGAAGAATATGGAACAGACCAAGTCACCAGACTTAGTTAGTTAGTCTTTCCTCTTGAGCCTAAGGTGGCGCATAGGACAGAAGTCCTGACTCTCCATGCTTGGCGGTTCGCTGCTACCTGTTGTAGATCTTGGATATTTACTTGGCCATTGATTGATTGATTGATTGATTTAGGAACCGACATCACAGCATTCGGGACATTCCCATAAGCGCTCCGTCCCCATCCTCAGCAACCAGCGAAGAGTTCCAACACTAATAGTTCCAGTACCAATCTGATTATATGTCCGTCTCGCCTTTCCTCTGAGCATCGAGCGTCGGCCAGATCCCCTCGTCACTCCTTGCTGCCTCATTCTAACCAGACCATGGTGATCCATTTGCTCCTCCGAGGTGTACACGTGCTCCCACAAGGCCGCAACCACATCTGCCTTGTCATGCATCAATACTCCACCAAGTTTTGCCGAGCCAGCCAATCTGTCAGCCTATTCATTCCCCAGCACACCGGCATGCCCAGGAGAAAAGATCCAGGTGATGCTTGCTACCCGTGACCTCCGAAGCGAAGCAAACCACTCTGCACGAAGCTTGTCTGTTCTCACCCTTCTCATCATGCTTTCTGAGTCAGTTACAATCACAATGTGTGTATGTATCATGTTTTCTATCCAGCGGAAAGCTGCACTGACCGCCTCCACCTCCATTCTTAAGCTAGTTGTAGCGTCATCATACGCCAGGCTCTCCTGCACCAAACGCTGACCATTAGTTTTTGCCAAGAACCCCCAGGCACTTCTCCTACCTCTCAACACCGACCCATCCGTTGACCATTGAATGAGCCTTCTCTAATGATGGTTCTACGCAGGGTCTCTCTTGGTCTTCCCCGTTTTCTTTTCCCTACCGGTGACCATATGAGGGCTTGGTAGGGGAGTCTTGTCTTGTCCATTATGAGTACATGGCCGATGTAGTTCCAACGGCGTCTTCTTATGAAATTGGATACTGTATCTTGCTTAGTCTCTTGTCTTATTTGCGTATTGGTTCTGAAGTCTGTCCAGTGGATGTTTAGAAGTCTTCTAAGACATTTGTTCTCAAAATTATCTAATTTTTTATCTAAAGCTACCGTTGATTTCCAACTTTCACATCCATACGTTAACACTGGAATCACACAAGAGTTGAAGATTTTAAGTTTTGTGTGTTTGCTGAGTGTCATTGACTTCCAGATGTTTGACAGTTTATTGAAGGCACCAGATGCCAGTGCGATTCTAGATGATATTTCTGGTGTTGAGTCCCCTGTAGATGTCATTTTGCTTCCTAGGTATGTGAAGCTGTTGACTTTTTCAAGAACTGTAGCTGTTCAATTTGGTGTCATCTGAACTGTTGGTAAGATCAATAGTCTTTGTTTTTGTGGTGTTAATTTGGAGACCAATTTGCCCTGAAACATTTTGGAGGTGGTTTATTTTCTCTTGGGCATCCAGGTGTGTTGAACTCAAAAGCACTATGTCGTCGGCAAAGTCCAGGTCTTCTAGAATTTTGTCAACCCAATGGATACCCATATTTGTGTTGTTTGTGCATTTGCGCATGACCCAATCGATAGCTATTCCAGAGAGCATCGGTGATAAGACACAACCCTGTTTCACTCCTGTTTCGACTGAGATCCAGTCAGAGTTGCCTGTTTCTGTTCTTATGCAACAACGTGTCTCTTTGTAGAAAGATTTTATGACGTTGGTATATTTGGTAGGGAAACCATAGATGTTAAGTAGATTCCAAAGTGAAGGACGGTGGATACTGTCAAAGGCTTTTTGAAAGTCGACAAAGTTGGTGATTAATTTCGACTGGAATTCTATGGAATCTTCAATGATTATTCGGAGGGTGAAAATGTGGTCTATGCATGACCATTTTGGTCTGAAGCCTGCTTGTTTTTCTCTGAGCCTTTCATCTATAGCCTTTTTCAATCTCTCAAGTAACATGCCACAAAAAAGTTTTCCTGGTACTGACAATAGAGTGATACCACGCCAATTATTGCAATCAGACATATCGCCATTCTTAGGCAGTTTGAAAATTACACCATCTTTCCACTGTTGTGGTGGGGATTCGCTTTGCCAGATTTCATTGATCAGCTGTAACAAACGTTGTAAGGTGTTCTCATCTGCTGCTTTGAGCATTTCTCCTGAGATGTCATCTTCACCAACAGCTTTGTTGTTCTTCAATTTTTTGATGGTGAATGACTCGCAGGAGGCATCTAATGGGGGCATAGTAATTTCTCCATCCAGGTTTGGAACAGTGTCAGGCTGCGGTCTATTTAATATTTCTTTGAAATGTTCTGCCCATCGTTGCTTTTGAAGGTCATCGGATAACAATTGATTACCTTGTTTGTCTTTGATGGGTATATTTGGTGTAGGTAAGTGATTACATAGTTGCTTCATAATATGGAATACGGCTCTGTTGTTTCCAGTTCTGGCAGCTGTTTTGGCGTCGGAGGCCAGGCTGTGAATAAAGTTCTGTTTGTCTTTTCGTGCTCTTGATTTCACCTCTTTATCCTACATAGAGTATTTTTGCTTATGGGTTTCATATGTAGATGTGTCTTTTGCAGAAAGAAGTGTTAGTTTTGCTTGTTTTCTTTCTGGTATCTTTGTCCAGGTGTTATCGCTTAGCCACTTCTTCTTCTGTCTTTGTACGTAGCCGACTGTGTTTGGTGCAGCAATAAGCAAGGTATTTTTTAAGAAATTCCAATTTTCTTTAATGTTGTTTTTAATATTCGCATTGCTCGATATACTTTCTTTGTTAGCATAGATGCTTTGTACCTCTGAGGATAGAAAACAGTCACCAGACTGCTGAACGCAATATATAATACTGGAGATATACCTCCTGAATTATGTAATCCTATATTTATTGCAATCCCAAAGAAATCAGGAGCCTTGGAATGTGATTAACATCGAACAATTAGTATAATGAGCCACATCACGAAGATTTTGCTGAGAATTATCATGCAAAGAGTTAAGAAGAAAATACAACCCGAAATAGGAGAAGAACAATGTGAGTTTGTAGAAGGGAAGAGTACAGTAAATGCTGTATATATGCTGAGAACAGTAAATGAACGTTCTATAGAAGTAAACAAAGATCTATATCTTTGCTTTATTGAATACACAAAGGCTGTCGATAAAATAAGACATGTCAACATGATAGAGATGCTTGGAGATCTACAAATTGAGGTGAAAGACCTTAAGCTTGTAAAAATATATATTGGAAACAACAAGATACCATAAGATTCGATAATGAAGTAGGTCAATATTGTCTTAAAGTGCCTGTCCGCTAAACGAAACGGGACCAAACACTAAAAAGCATCGAAATCAGAACTCGTTAACAGAACGATTCAGAACAGCATACTCAAGTGAAGCAAACGATTTTCCAGACGTTTATTTCCGCCACCGTTACAAGGATTAAACTCTGGCAGAAACGTAGACTGATCCCTATCCGCAGGATCGGCGCCTACTCAAATAACATCCACCCCTGAGCTCCCAGTCTAGCTCGTTGCCCTTGAAGCCTTCCTATCCATTCTTCAGTTCAAACGCTTGGATAATAAAATCAGACTAGGTGGATTTTCCATTCCCGGTCCTTTTCACTGTTGTGTCATCCCCAATAAATTCCTCTCCGGACTCCCTGCTGTCTCATCCAGAAATCACTGCATCCAGGTGTGACCTTCACATCGAGCCTTCAGAAACACATCTTGTCCATATGGCAAAGTCACAGCGTCTCCTGTTGCCGTCCTATGACGTTGTCCACATTGTCCTTAGTTCCTCATAGTCGTCCAGTTTTGTTACTTGTCTGGGAAAATCCTTTCCTTCTCTTATTTTCTATTTGGTGGCGCGTGCCGCTATGTGGCAAATATCAGCCTATTAAGAGAGGTGTGAGACAGGGATGTGTGATGTCTCCAGATATTTTTTCCCTGTACAGTGAAAATATTTTCAGAAACATAGAAGAAATGAATGGAATCATCATTGGAGGACGAAACATCAATAACATTAGATATGCAGATGATACAGTATTGATTGCAGACAATGAGCAGGATCTGCAACATTTGGTAGATGCGGTTGTTGCACACAGTGAACAACTAGGGTTAGAATTCAATTGTAAGAAGACACAGATAATGGTCGTCACTAGGAAGAACAAAATACCACATTGTAATATGTAAGTAAATGAAAATATTCTTAAGCAAGTGAATCGGTACAATTATCTCAGAACACTCAAAAGATCTGATGGGAAATGTCTTGAAGAGATTAGAATAAGAATCGCCATGGCAAAGGTAGCCTTTTGCAAGATGGAAAACATACTGACCAATAAAACGATGTAATTTACAACGAGAAAAAGAGTGTTGAGGTGCTACATAGAACCTGTGCTTTTGTACAGATGTGAAGCGTGGACAATGAGCAAACAGTCTGTAAAACATCTGATGGCTATGGAAATGTGGTTTCTGAGGAAAATGCAAAGAATACCATGGACAGACAGAAAAACCATGGACCAAGTCCTACAAGAAACAAATGAAAATCGTAAACTGATTCGAAAAATTAGACGTAGACAGTCAACATTTTTTGGTCACGCTATGAGAAGAAATAAATTGGAGAACTTGACAACTGGCAAAATTGAGGGAAAAAAAGCAAGAGAAAGGCAGAGAAGTAAATACCTGGATGGCTTGACCATGTGGCATCGAGACAGGAACACTGAACTGATCCACGACTCTGTTCATCGAGTGAGATTGCAAGACATGACCGCCCATGCTTACCAGCATGGCACATGATGATGATGATACATGACATAACAGTTTTTAATGCCGCAGATGTAGATTAAGATCACCATTCTGATAAGTAAAGCTAAGTTGAAACTCAAGAGATACATAACATCTTATAAATAATGCAGGATTTCTCATAAACCAAGAAACTAGGGAACAATTTATGGTCACAGTATCTAATAAGTACCAGGTCCTGCAACAGTTAGTAGATGAGGTGAATATGGAAGGCTACTGAAGCATTTAGAATAAATCATAAACTGAAATCCTTGGAGAAAAGAATTGAAAACACAGAGCACGGAAACTGCCAAAAATTCTGTAAAAAACAATACAAAGTAATGTTAAGAAAGGGACCCTTTAACACACCTTGAGGTGTATTGAGTCTAAGGGTGCTTAGCCCATAGTTTTATAAAACAATCAGCACTCGATGGGTAATGTGGTAAATATCGCACTGACTGCCTTTACTTCCCAATATATTTCCTAGTACCCAATTTAGACTGGGTTTCTGATCACATGACCATCGGGCTGGCAGGCAAGTATGCTAGCCACTGTTCTACCACAGCTTTAAACCATTACGCTCCCAAGTAAGTTGTAGTTAGTGTTATTTTGTCTTTGGAAGCTGCAGTTAGTGTTAATTTATCTTCACATTTTTATAGATGTTTGGGTTTACAAGTATGTAAGGTTTCTGTTTTTTTTTCTTCTAATGTTTAAAAAACAAAATTCCTTACCATGTTAAAAGTGGTGTTTATGCATTACTTCCCTCCCCTTCTCCCACTTAAAAAAAAATATTGGAAATGTCACACATAATCTGCATATAAATATTAATGAACATACCATTTTGCATGTAAATTTTAATGAACATACTTGCTCTACATATAATCATAATAAACACAACTACTCTACTTGTAAATTTTAACGAACATAATACTTTATACGTAAATATTAATGAACATACCTACTTGACATAACTATTAACATGTAAATCTTAATAAACATACCTACTCTACAAATACAACTTAATGAACACACTACTCTACATGTAAATTTTTATGAACGTAACAACCCTATATGTAAATCTTAATGAACATAACTAGACAGTATGTAAATATTAATGAATATACCTAATGCTTGTCTCCAATATGTCCAGTGCTTTTAGGTTCTCTTCTTGAAAGTACACTTTCACAGCCTTTGATCGCTGAATTAAAATTCCAACCTAGATGATATGATTAAAGAAGTAACAGAAAAAAATCATTATTCAGTAAAAAAGCATTATATAAAGTAAACAGGATCCAATCACAAATAACCAATCTCTATTTTGTCTGGCCCTAAATGAATGGTATAATGAAACAAACGTGACTGATTGATTTACTAACCTATGCTATAATCATATTCTTATTTATGCAGAAAAATGAATGAAAACATTATAATTAGGAAGTTCAATGAAAGCAAAGACACACATATATGAGTGAATAATTTGACCATGGTCTTTATCAAGGAAGGAAAAACAAGAATACAAGACACACATATATGAGTGAATAATTTGACCATGGTCTTTATCAAGGAAGGAAAAACAAGAATACTTAGGTAGGAAACTAAAATATCACAAATAAGTAATCCACATGTTTCAATGAATGACATGAATAAAACCCTAAGTTCATCCTATACTTAACATATCAACAGTCAAGCCCATTTACAATGCACACAAGTCCCCAGCTTGGAGACAGCAGCAACTGCCTGAGATGATAGAAAACATTCCTGGTATTGAGAAAAAGAACACTCAGCATGAAACCAAAAGAAGAGAAATAACCCTAAACTACATAAAAGAATTTACCCAAGCAGGAATTGGACCCATGCATATACAGATGGATCAGCCAAAAATTCAATAGAGAATGGAGGAGGAGGAATTCTCCTAAATGTAAAAAATGGAGTGAAAAAAACACATTCAATGGCAACTGGAAAATTTTCAAGTAACTTCAAAGCGGAGGTAGAGGCTCTGAAAACTGCAGCAGAAATGCTCCTGATGGAGGAAAATAAAGAGAAGCAAATAGCTATCTTCACAGATGCAAAGTCAGCTGTCTCAATACTGAAGAGCAATAACAGCACAGAACTAGCTGACCTAAGAGCAACACTCCATCGTCTATGCCAGAAATCCAAAAAAGTTGTAATACAGTGGATCCCATCACATTGCAGTATACCTGGAAACGAAGAGGCTGACAGACTGGCAAAAGAGGGCGGACGACTACCACAGCCTGACATAGACATAACCTATAATGAGGCAAAGAGGTTGATAAAAAGCACTCTTATAGAACCAAATGGGAATCAGAGCATCCAGGCCATCAGAAGGATGATGCATATTACAAACTCGACCGAAGAGAACAAGTAGCTATCTTCAGACTCCGCACAGGACATAACAGGCTGAAATACCACTTGTTCAATAAACTAAAGATAAGAGATACCGATGAATGTAATTGTAGAACTGGAAAAATGACAGCAAAACATTTGCTGCAGGATTGCCCAACGTATGCAGAACAGAGAAAGATATTTTGGCCCACACCTGCTTCATTTGAGGACAAGCTCTATGGAGATATCAACAAGCTCAAGTTGACCGCAGCTTACTTTAACTACATACAGGTTGACATTTAAAGGTGCATGAAGACCCAGAGGCATGAAATGGAATATTGCTTGGATAGCAAATCCATTACGTGGAAAGTCTGAATCAAAATCCCACTGTGTGGGCTTCATAAAAGGTGGAAAAGTGTCCTAGTGGCACGAAATGGAATATTGCTTGGATAGCAAATCCATTACATGAAAAGTCCGAATCGAAAGCTCACTGTGTGGATGTCATCTGCAGACTGCATACTTCTGGTTTCCAGAAGAACAGCCTATGGTGAACGGAAGGCCCAATATACGGAAGTGAGGCTAAGCAGCCATGTGCAGGACGTGACGATTCCTTGGGTGAGCCCAGAACCAGAGCGCTATGTATCGGCTCTGCAAGTATGGAAGCCTCCTTGGATGGCGGGGAATGCCCATGGTCTGCCTCTGCCTTCCCTTGAGGGCTGACCAGGATGTCTTCGGCTGTTCTATATGGGCCAGCTGGGATGGGGGATAACACCACAACAGTGAGAGTCAAACGTCCTAAGAAACCCCCGGGAAGGTTAACCTGGTCAACAAATGCTCACAGAAGTCGGATGTGTCGGCCTAACGGCGCAAGAACACAGCTCTGCTGTAAACAGGCACAAAGCAATCACATCCAAAAAAAAATTCCGGATGAACGCAGAAGAAGAAGAAGAAACCCTAAGTTCGGGAGATAGAAATCTCTTATTTATGCATCTTTTCTTAAAAGATGTTAACTCACAAAGATAACTGTTTACTCACATGCTATTCTTCTCATAAACAGAGAGAGAGAGAGAGAGAGAGACACAGAAAGAGAGAGAGAGAGAGAGAGAGAGAGAGAGAGAGAGAGAGAGAGAGAGAGAGAGAGAGAGAGAGAGAGAGAGAGAGAGAGAGAGAGAGAGAGAGAGAGAGAGAAAACAATTAACAGAACACAGGCCTTACCTCTGATTGCTTCCATTCGTTTCCTGTCCCGACTGCAGCTATTACAACGGGGAGGTTCATGTTGAGTATTGCAAATCTAAGCTCCATCATGCAATTGTTGGATTTCACATACTGCAACAAACAAATAATTTTTTATATTTATATATAAATATAAACTGTCATTTACTGCCAATATAGTACCTTGCGGTGTATGGCGGGGGGGGGGGGGGGGGGGGGGGGGGGTGTCTTTGAGCCTGAGGAAGTAAGGCCGCCTGGCTAGTGCAGTCTCCGCAAACTTTGCAGGTTAGAATTTTCTTTTTGCCCCTGACAGAAAAAAATCCCACACCTTACCGAGGATTCAAACCTGGGTCTCCTGAAGGAGTATCCGGCTTTCTAGCCACTTGGTCAGCCGCTCTTCATATATATATATATATATATATATATATATATATATATATATATATATATATATATATATATATATATATATATATATATATATTGGTTACAAGGTATGGTACCTACCTCTAATTCAAAAAGTGCTAGGTTAAAATCCCATTAAGGATAATATTTAAGAGGGACTCAATGATATCATACACCTTCCTGATTTCTGGGTAATGAATTAGGTGCTTCACAGTTTCAGACATGGGTGAGAAACAAGGGATCATATCTGCACATTAAAACACATCTCTTGCTCCTCTGCTCTTTATCCTCCATTGGAGCATAGGCCCTCAATAAACTCACACCAAACCGTCCAATTTTTGTTATCTCCTGCTGTTTCTACTATGCCCTCCTCGTATTAATCTTTCTCTAATTCTCCATGTGTGTTTAGGTCTCCCTCTATTTTGCTTGCCATGTGAGTTCCAGAGAAATGACTTTCTAGTTAATCTATTATCAGGTTTTGTTTTAGTCCTATTCTGTGCAGGCACTCAGTTGTAACAGAGGGGACTGAGTGTCGCGAAACGCACGTGGGTCTCAGACGGGACAACACAGTACCCACTCTGTCCCACCCCGTCTTGGTGGCTAGGCCACATTTTAATGCGGGTGAGGGGGGATTTCCGAGTAAAAAGAGTTAGGACCGTCTTCTGGGTCCTTGAGATGTTATGTATCGGGATTGTCATGAACTCCACGGGTCCTGAGAAACATAACGCAACTCTTTGAGTGTGCGTAGATATTTGCTGTTGTAAATCGCACATTCTGCTAAAACTCGGGGAATGATGAGTTGCCGTCACTTTCGTGAGGTAATGCTCGGAACTCTTCGGCAGACTCCGGTGAGTGTGTTCTTCCGGAGCGGACACGAAGAGGCCATTCGGTAGCCAGTCATCAAGAAAGGTGGCCGCTTCAATAGCCAGTTGTATTAGTGGCATCACGGGAATCCGGAGAATGCTCTACAGCTGAGGTGTTGTTGAGCTATCCTTTCACGGCCGTGTCCGCCAGCTGTAATCTGTGCAACTCTATGAATAGAGATTGATCTACAGTGGTGGCATTGTTGTCCTTGAGACGAGAGGCCGTGTCTTTGACCAGCTGTATCATGATGTACCTTTTGGGGCTCCAGAGGGGACCTACAGCCCAGAGCTTGATGAACCTACCGGGTCGCTGTCTGTTGCATAGTTGTTCCTAAGCTTTAAAGGTAACACACTTTTATACTTGGCGTCGCTTAACTAAAGTTTGTATTTCAGTTGTGGGTCAATTCTTGACCAGGCCGGCCAGTTGCGCCGTATCCTGTGCTCTGACCGATATGTACACGTTGACCTCGGGTCAGCAGACACCAGCTGTTAGTTAAGTCTCGACCAGGCATGCTAACTGTGTAGTAAGCCTGTGTGTGTACTATGACCTAGATTAAGCTGAGAACAGTGTTCAACAGACAAGACGGAATGTATTTTGCTAGCCAGCTCAGTGGAGCAGTCTGGTGGAAGCAAATTAACAATACATTCGACGCCCTATCTTAATAATGGGGCATTTGAGGGAATTATGGTTCTGACAGAAGAATTCCTCTTGAACAGAGCTTTAATTTGATTCCCTTAATGGACGAGGTTGATATTAGTACGTTTCAATCATCATCAGGTGGCGTGGTTGAAACAGTACTTGTCAAGCACTCATGTGACGAGCGAGAACCACATGCGTTTCTCGTTAAGGTGAAACCCAACTATGTAGGAGGCTATAAGCTGGGAAGTTATTATCGCCCCATAGGCCTGTTGTTAGTTAACTGGGCTTAGTCAGAAGGGGGAAAGATATCTTCACACCTACTAGGGATTGAACCGTGGGCCAGTATAGCGGTGGGGAAACACCCACTCATGTATCGCGTGTATTTCATCAGTGTTGTCTGACTCTATATTTCCTTTGCTGAGAAAGGAATGATCTGTCAGGCGGGTCTATCTTTTTACTGTCTCTAAAATGTCATCAGAACCAGGTTGTTTGGGGTGATGATTTGACACAGTCAGCCTAAGGAATGTATTTATGTGATGAGTGTCTATATATTCATACACACACACACAACCGAAATCCGGGTATCCGAGGAAGAAAGGTGGAAAGCGACAAACACAAATACATGAAACTCTTCTGTTGTTTGTCTGGTCTTTAATTCAGTATTTCAGGTTAGTTATCATTGTAGCCTGAGCATCTTCCAGTAATCTGGGAGGTGTCATAGAGTACTGACCTGAAATATCCTGATATGCTTATCTACTTTTTTGATGAGACAAATTGTGAGTACGAAAGATGATCCCAACCATAACACTTGATGATCTCCATAGGAGGTATGGAACGTTACCATCCTCAGGAAGGGACCCTGTCTCTCTATCTAATATCCATTAGGTATGAGCTAGTAGGGAATGTGTCATCCTATTGACTATTTACTAGGGATGAGACGCGTGGCTGAAAAGCTACTGGACTTAAGTTAGGATTACTAGGAGCTGTAACCTAATCTGTCCGTGAGATATGTCTGGGAGTTCAGACATACGATGCGGTCTGAGCTCAAGGGCCTGACCACAAGATATCGATGGAGTCAGTGTATACTTTTGGTGTAGTATGTATTATGCAAGGGTGTGATGGATATGTACACCTGGCCTGTTCTTGCTTATAGGAACCCCTGTGCTGTTAACTAGGGGCGGTGGGCGACTGCCCTTTGCTGCTGCTGATTCCTGTTTGCTGTGTGCTGTGGACCTGTGCTGTGTGCTGTGGCCTTTGCTGTGTGATGTGATCCTTTTCCGGTGGCTATGGGCGAGTGACTGTTTTCTGCGAAGCTATATGGTGCTGAAGCCCAGTGTCAAGTGACGGTGGAACTTGCCAGGCTCAAGTCCCAAGGTTCCAGGCGGCATCATACGGGTGCAGGTGAAAGTACTCTTATCACCTTGTTTATATACAGACACTAAAGACATTGACCTCTGTCGAGTGGGATGATGAGAATGTCCAGCAGACTACTCTCACCCAGCTAATTGTTCCATGTCTGTGATTCCGTCTGTTGTCTGTCGGTTTGGCAGAGTCTGAATCTCTAATAAAGATTCTAGATTCGCTTTTTATAAGGTTGTTCTCTTATAGTCAGTTAGGTGTCTTCATGTAGCAAGAGTCTTCATATGGGTAGTGTCATCCATGAACCGTCCTGGGGACGATCTAGTAAGAGGGAAGACAGAAGGTAATAACGAACCCCAATGAAACTATATCGACAACCACCGAGAACCAGGCCGGTGTTGTCACATGATATAAATGGTGGCCAGTATAGGGACTAGATCAAATCTAGTCCATTGAATAGGGGTAATAGATACATTCTACCGTATGGGAATTAGATCAATTCTAGTCCTATGAATCCGGTGAGATTATAGTTCTATGAGATTACAGTTCTAGAAGATTATAGTTCTGTGAGATTATCGTTCTGGGAGACTATAGTTCTGTGAGATATAGTTCTATAGGTCTATGATCCTAGCTAGATAGTATAGATCTATGGGAATAGTCTGTGTTGTCACACTGAGTGCAAGGGATTAACATAGGCAGGTCTGTATGCCCCATAGTTCCACAAACCAGCAGGGCAGTACTCTCGGGTCAGGTTGAAGCACTGGTAACAAATTTGCAATTGGGTAGGAGAGTACAGGAGGTCAATTAAGTTAATTAGAGGTCAATTAAGTTAATTACATTTGGTTGGAAGAAATAAATAAATTTGCGCACGAGAAACACAGCGGAACATGAGTTCCAAACTTCCTCCTGTAAATCTTGTCACAACAATGATAGGTTCCAGAAGCACATTTAAAATCTGGAACATTCTAGAAGAAGCTAGTTGCATATGCCACATTCCATCGCAAGGGTATTAAGACACAAGGGGAGGAGAAGAGCAGAGAAGAACATACTCTTCTTCTTCTTCTGCTGCGTTCATCCGGACTTTTTTTCCGGACGTGATTGCGTTGTGCCTGTTTACAGCAGAGCTGCGTTCTTGCGCCGTTAGGCAGACACATCTGACTTCTGCGGGCATTTGTTGACCGGTTAACCTTCCCGGGGAAACATACTCAACCATTAGAATATATATGATCACAGATTTGTCGCTAGTAGATCAATATGGCACTGAGGTCATGATGCCTGAGATCATTATGATAAACAACAGAGTGAAACTGAAATTTATATTACTGCAATAAGTGTGAAACCAACACAAACTGTGGTTGTTTTTTTTAAAATGGCTAATCGTGGCCAACCATGGATCATTCATAGATGTTTATGTAGCACACGTCCACACATTGTGGTTGACTCTTGTACAGTGTCACGCTGTGTACTATTGCATAAACTGAAAGGCTCTAATTAATGAAATCCCAAAAGCAGTGCTGCAACATTACATGCATATCTGACAGTTTTCTGCAACACATACAGGCAGCAGTTACCTCATTTGAGACAAAAGCAACCAGAACTTGCGAGTTGCGGATGCCTTCTGTGATATTCTTGAATAAACCTTTTCCCTGGATGAAATAAAATTGTATACATATATGAATACACATATGTATATATGTGCTGTATGCTTGCATGTACACACATGTAAACTGATTGTCAAGGTGTTAGAGACCACTAGGGTAGACTAGGGACAAAAGAGGGGCAAGGATTGATAGGACATAGAGATAGGACCTCTATAAAGGGATAGACAGAGTAGAGACAACACCCAAGCTAGGACTTAAGAATAGTTATAAGACCAGACTTGGGTGGGGACACTAACGTGTCATATGTAGGACAACAGAGGGACCAACCCCGAGGATAGGGGATGGGGACATTAGGTCACGGAGAACCCCCGTGATGACGTAAACAGTAGTAGAACTTTAGGGTGAACAAGTACTAGACGAGAGTACTACGTGACAAATAGAACAGCACGGAGAGTTACTGACCGCACGGGAGATTTTGACCACGTAGGCAAGCGACGGGCTGAGTTGGGGCAGACAGCAACGAGACGGCTTCCCGACAGGACTAGTGTTTTCCGACAGTCTATATCGAGTGTAGTGAACGCATGTTATATTAGCGAGAGAGTTGATTGTGTTTATTGCTATATATGCTGTGTGAAGAGAGGCGACCATTGTATTCATTTGACAGGCCGATAACACCTTGTCGCAAGTGTGTGATTATCAGGCTTGCCTGTAATAAAATCCTTGAAACCATCTATACAAGCGAAGTTATCTGTGAGGTATAGATGAAGTCGCGAGAATGCCTGTGCGTGTAACGTAAGACTGTGACACTGATATACATTGACTGGGTAAATAAGTACATATAAACTGATGAATGATTAATGTAAAAAGTATACTTTTATCACATTAAAAGTGTAACTGTGTTTATATGAGTCTAAAATATAAAAAGGATAACCCTGATTGTGCAAATTATTTAATATAAATTTGTAAACATTAGTAATATACTATTCTGTTCTGTAAAATTCCTATATGGTCCTGTGCAGAACTTTGTCTGCGTTAACAGTCTTTCTAAGTTCCCTATAAATCTCAAACTCACCATGAGAACATGATGTCAATTTTGCCAGACAGCCTTTCCCTATCCATAAACTCCTCTTTAATGCATGGAATGCTAAATCTAAACAACGAACAATGCTATTCACTACACAAGCAAAACAGATTTTTAAAAATTCAACTTTAGATTAAAGCTCATCGAAATATTTACAGCTGCAGGCTGGTCTATATCTATCCAGCAAGAGACTCCTCGTTTCTCCAGTTCCTGTTTTATTGCTCTGGGATCACCCCAACCTAAGGCTTCTGGTGGGCACTTGGTGCCCTTGGACTGAGCATCTCTGGAGTTGGACCAGCAATAGCTTATGAAGACACTAGGGTGATGCTGAACCTGCAAAGACATGAAAATCAATGGTACATGTAGTCCCACTGCAGATACTACCATAGGAGGGTGTGCGAAGTGTTAGGTCTTTACATTTTCCTGGCCATGACATATAAAGGGGGGCAGCCAGTTCTCTTCCTCATCATTTTTCCTTCCCATAAATTCCCCAAAACATCTGAAAATTGTGCCGGTTGTAAAAATACTCCTGCTGTTGCTGGGGATTGAACCCAGACCACTTTCTTGACAGTCTAGTGCACTAACCCAGACCACTGTCTTGACAGTCTAGTGCACTAACCCAGACCACTGTCTTGACAGTCTAGTGCACTAACCCAGACCACTGTCTTGGCAGTCTAGTGCACTAACCCAGACCACTGTCTTGGCAGTCTAGTGCACTAACCCAGACCACTGTCTTGGCAGTCTAGTGCACTAACCCAGACCACTGTCTTGGCAGTCTAGTGCACTAACCCAGACCACTGTCTTGACAGTCTAGTGCACTAACCCAGACCACTGTCTTGACAGTCAAGTGCACTAACCCAGACCACTGTCTTGACAGTCAAGTGCACTAACCCAGACCACTGTCTTGACAGTCTAGGAGTCTCTGTGGCAAAGTGATCAAGCCGTTTGACTCGTGCTCCGAAGGTTGTAGGTTCAATTCCGGGCTGCGTTCTTCGGTTTTCGAGTTAAATGTTTCGGAGACTCTTGTGGGTCGTCGCTAAAAGCTACGGAGTTCGTGCTTTGTGCGACGCTTTCTGTGCTGCGGAAAGAGACCAATCCATATGGGATAAAACCTGGTGCAATGAAGTCGGCCCTGTCGACTTTTAAGCGACTTTTCTCTTGACAGTCTAGTTCACTAATCACTATATCACTGCAGCCTCAAAGGCATACATATTTAAATTTAACAGTGAATTTAAAGGATTTTTCATTCGTTAATTTATTCAACTCATTCTTGACCAGGACATATTATTCCAACATCCAACACAACATATATCAATTAACATATAAGTAAAGGTAAAGGACTCTTTCCCATGCGTATTGAAGTGTGTTGTATGTAGCGTGCTAGTACCATATTTTTCATAGACTGATGTGGCTGATGTAGTCAATATCACACCGGCTGCCTTTACTACTGAGAACATTTCCTAATACCCATTTTGGGATTGATCAACCTGACAGCCCAGGTCAATATAGAATTAGTACTTATGATATTTCTAATATCATCATTTATAATTCTCTCCCAGCTAGTGAAGCTGGCAACTTTTCTCAAGCTTTTCATGTCAGGTGTAATGAGTTGTTTCTCTTTCTTCTCTTGTGATTTAGACACCACCCATGCAGCAGAACAATGGTAGAAAAATGCTATTTATAACTTGTTGCTTATGTACTAGATGCAGTGAATAAACGAAAACAAACATGACAGTGACTATTAATTCCTTATGATGCAAAGAATAGTAACACTATAGCCTACCATGCATATTATAAGAAGCAACTAATTAAGGCTGGAATAAGACTGAATGAGACTCAACCTATAGAAAACTTTAGTTGCAAAATTCAACCAATCAAGATCAAATCTACAAAGAGCTTGGCATGAGTTGGTTGAGGACATAAGCTCCACTGGTAGATGAAATGCAGAAGGAGAAGAATCCAGAGCCACAAAAGAACAATGGCCAGTCAGCTGGTCCAATTACCAGTTAGACGATAACTTGTTTAAGATTGACCTGGGCTCCCTGATGTTACTACTACTACTGCCGTACTCACTGATGCTAATAGATTAGTTCTATGGGAGTTCTTAAACAGACAAGAAAAGGTCACCATTTTCTGTCTCAACATAGAAATCACAATACACTATGCAGCCATATATACTTGATATTAAATTTGGTGACTCAGCACAGAGTACATTTGATCAAGTGCACAAAAGTGTGTTGTGTGTTCTTAAATAATGCTCCAACTATGATTCATTGGCCCAATGGAGCTCCTGTGAACATGAAGCTCTATGGCTATAAATAAGAGCTGCAAAAAACTTTCCAATATACCCAGGAGTCAACACTGAAGATACAGAAATAATAATTTAAATAAATAAAAAACAAACAAGTATAAGCACATTGATTTTCTTAATTCAGCCTAGTGACCTTTTTCACATCTGAAAAATGAAGTTTTATGAATATAAAGCAAACACTTTGAAGTAAACATTATAAGCAATACAACATAAAGAAAAACACAGATCTTCTATGATCATCCATAATTTTGCTAATTACTGCAATAAATACCTGTTCTTGATTTTGGTTTACTTTATTTCTCACAGCCTTGACCATGTCTCCAACACGTGAGACATATCTGCTTTTATTCTTTATCATCACCATCTCCTGTTTATCAAAATGTCCAAATGTTACCATCAGTTGTCAATCAATTTGTAGCTCAGTAGGAAAACAAAAACGTGAGTGACAGGTAGAATGCAACTAAGAGGAAGAAATATGGGCAATAAATAAAGATTACATATGATTGATGGCATCATCATTCATTCATTCATTCTTTCAGTAGCATGTCCTTTGCAGAACCTCGCTCCCATAACAACCTTCCGGAAAACCTCTCGATCACAAAGATGTCCCGTGTCCGATACACCCATCTGGAGATCATCCACCACATCCTGCATCCATCTTCTCTTTGGCCTTCCTCTTCCTCTCTTCCCAGGCATATACCCCTCCATTATTGTTCTCTCCAAACTTTCATGACGTTTCAAGTGACCAAAATATTTCAATTTTCTTTGTTTTATTGTCTTTAATAGCCAACCTTCTTCAATATTCAGCCCTTGAAGTATGGATGCATTTGTTCTTTTATTTACCCAAGATATTCTTAGAACCTGTCTATAAAATTTATATTCAAAGGCATTTATGCACTGTTCATCTTATTTAATAAGTGTCCAGGTCTCACAGGCATATGTTGCAATGTGAAAGATGCATGCTCTTAAAAATCTAATTTTTGTAGTTCTGTCTGTCCCACTCCATAATTTATTCAGTTGGTTTAGTCTTTGAAGAGCAATTGACAGTTGTTGTTTAATTTCTTTCATTGTGTCACCGTTGTTGGTAATCAATGACCCAAGATATTCAAAATTTTCCACCACCTCCAATTTTTCCTCATTAACATATATTTATTTCTCCATAGTAGTTTTATCTGTATGCATTATCTTTGATTTTGCCATGTTAAGATATCAGTTGTGATAATCCCCTAATAATATGAAAAATATGTATTAATTAATCAGTTAAGTCAATTAGTTGCATGTCCTTTACAGGACACTGCAATCAACAGCATTTATTGAATGTTTATGTTTTACGAGGCAATTTAGGTTCAGTAGTTTGCCATTACTTTCTGAATGGCCAATGTCTCATACCATGGAAATCAATGCAAAGTTATTTGCTTCCAAATTTCCCCAGGCTGACCTTGAACCCTAGACTCGGTGTGTTGGGGAGTTATGAAACTGTGTCTCAATATCTCCTAAGCCACAGACGCCATCAAGATGGTTAATGAAATGATATTATCCTAAGTAGTTTGGAGAAGATTGGGTGATTTCAGGTCGAGTAAAAATAGAGTAATAAATGTGTACATACTGATCAGTCTAATAGAGATGAAAGACATAAGAAGAAGAATGAGGAGGACTATGTTGACCAGTGCTAATTTTCTATGAATTGTTGCATATTTGTTTTGCAATAATGGTGATATCTGCCAAATAATTTGATTTGATTTGTGGCATCTATGGTTTACATTTCCTGCTATTATATCGTCAAGATGATTTTATATAATCCCAAATATTTGACATGTTTGTTTGCTTTAGTTGCTGATCTTCTATGACGATCTTAGTTTCTATTTTGCTTTAGTTGATGATCTTCTAATGACGTTTTAGTTTCTAGTTTACTTTAGTTGCTGATCTTCTATGACGATCTTAGTTTCTATTTTGCTTTAGTTGCTGATCTTCTATGATGATCTCAGTTTCTATTTTACTTTAGTTGCTGATCTTCTAATGACGTTTTAGTTTCTAGTTTGCTTTAGTTGATGATCTTCTATGATGATCTCAGTTTCTATTTTGCTTTAGTTGCTGATCTTCTATGACGATCTTAGTCTCTATTTTACTTTAGTTGCTGATCTTTTATGATGATCTCAGTTTCTAGTTTACTTTAGTTGCTGATCTTCTATGATGATCTTAGTTTCTATTTTGCTTTAGTTGCTGATCTTCTAATGACGTTTTAGTTTCTAGTTTGCTTTAGTTGATGATCTTCTATGATGATCTTAGTTTCTATTTTGCTTTAGTTGCTGATCTTCTATGACGATCTTAGTTTCTATTTCTTCTAGTGCATGGTCGTAATTCTGATGAATTTCAAATCTTTTTCTTTTACTTCTTTGTTAAAGTTACCAATTTGCTATTGTAATTAGTATCCTGTATTTGTTATTAGGACTTGTTTGTAAGATACTACTCTACACAATAAGCAAAATGATCTTACTCAAGTCAGTACTTCAAAAACATGTGCTTAGAAGAAAATTTGGTCTTATTACAAATAGTAATACAAATGGCCGTAATCCTGTATATCCACAGGGGAACACAGCTGCACGAGATTTGGTAGAGAGTCGCGTCGCAATAGTAGTTGCTTGTGTGGGTATGTGAGCTGGCCACTCAGAAAGCAATGGCAAACTACTGAGCGTAATCTTGCCAATTGATTGATTAATTTAGGAACCGACATCACAGCATTCGGGGCATTCCCATAAGCGCTCCATCCCTATCCTCAGCAGCCAGCGAAGAGTTCCAACACCAATAGTAGCAATCTGATTATATGTCCGTCTCGCCTTTCCTCTGAGCGTCGAGCGTCGGCCAGATCCCCTCATCACTCCTCGCTGTCTCATTCTTGCCAGACCATGGTGATCCATTTGCTCCTCCGAGGTGTACACGTGCTCCCACAAGGCCGCAACCACGTCTGCCTTGTCATGCATCAATACTCCACCAAGTTTTGCAGAGCCAGCCAATCTGTCCGCCTGTTCATTCCCCAGCACACCAGCATGCCCCGGAGAAAAGATCCAGGCAATGCTTGCCACCCGTGACCTCCAAAGCGAAGCAAGCCACTCTGCCCGAAGCTTGCCTGTCCTCACCTTCCTCAGCATGCTTTCTGAGTCAGTTACAATCACGATGTGTGTGTGTATCATATTCTCCATCCAGCGGAAAGCTGCACTGACCGCCTCCACCTCCATTCTTAAGCTAGATGTTGTGGTATCATATGCCAGGCTCTCCTGCACCAAACGTCGACCATTAGCTTTTGCTAAGAACCCCCAGGCACTTCTCCTACCTCTCAACACTGACCCATCTGTGTAGATAATCACATCACCCGAGCGAGCATTATCCTGAATTAGTTGCTGGATTTCCACTTCTGTGGCCCCTGCTGGCCACTCCCTGCACTCCCGGCTCAATGTGATTATAACTCTGCACAAGTCTGACTGCTCCGCTGGCACTCTGACCCACTCCTCTCCTCGCCTAATGTTCTCCAAGATGCACACCTGTCTGATCGTATCCTCCGCCTGAGCCATCCATGATTTCCCTCTTATCAGTCGCTGACCCTTAACTGCATCCAGCGCCTCATGCAACGGGTGATCTGTGTCAGCAGCTACTCTGAGGTATGCCTTCGCCTGCATCACCTTGAGCCTACCAGCAACAGTCAGCAAACCAAGTATGTAATGCATACACACTACTGGGGTGTGTCTGGTGCATCCCAGAATGACCCGCATAGCTTCGTTCTGTATGCGCTCTAATTTCACTAGCTGACTCTTTAAGACAGTGAGTAGTCCAAGTCCATAATCAATCACTTAGAGGATCAAGTGCTGGTATAGTGTGAAAAGAATCTTGCCAAGACATCAATAATAGTGGTAAAATGCTGGTGTTGACAGTGATGTCCTGTAAATAGCATATGCGGAAAAAAAAATACTGATGCATGGAGAATAACAACACTCAGAAAACTATTGCAAGTGCACAGAAACCCAACAATTATCAAAGGTAATGAAATCTGGCATAGGGTGACTTTATTTAGAAAATGGATTAGATAGAGAAACGAGGAAAGTATAAATATGGCATTGGATTAAATGAATGTCCATAAAAAAGATGGAAAGACAGTGTAGAATTAGATCAGAACTAGTTGCATGCTGTAAATTGGAGCAACAATGTCATACATACAGATAGCATAAAGCAAAAGCCATATGGGCCTAGGAAGTGGAAACAGAAGACCAAGAATACCCTGCAATATATAAAGTAGTTTTTCTTACCTCCTGCTTTCCTATCCTCATGCCTAAATCTGTATTTTCCCACCCTAGGCTCTCCCCAATTACCACAATGATGAAGTCCTTCACCAGAGTGTCCATGGTATACAGCAGCAGGTCACGTGACTTCTCATCTTGCTCAAAGTTGTCAGACAGCAAGACTATAACCACCTGCACAAGGAGCACAATTGAGGAAAGACATTGTAAACTTTTCCTTTAACTGTTAGGATCATTGACTGCAGGGCCTAACATGATTTATTCTTCTTTCTTCTATGCCCCTTTGACATCCCATTGGGTCATGGACCCTCAACAAACTCAAGTCAAGCTGCCATATCTTTTGCCATTTCCTGCATATTCTCTCGATATTAATCATCTCTGTCTTTAATTCTCTTCTCCCTGTGTTTTTAGGTCTCTCACTATTTTGTGTGCCCCGTGGAACATTTATTTTTTTGTCTTTATTAAAGGTCTGCATCTGATCCCTTAACACCTTAAGAGACTCTAGCACAGTTTCAAGTGTAAGGATAGACCTTTACTGAGATTCCATATTCTATAGTCAAATTGTTATTAAATGCCATGTTCTCTTTTTCACAATGTTCTTACTGTACTTAGATTCATGTTCTATTTTAATCTTGATCTTAGATTCAAAGTTTCATTTTCACAATGCTCCTAGATTCCTTGTACACTATTTTTAGATTTCAATTGTATGGTGTTAGTAGACAATACGAAAATCAACATTCAGTTTGATGGCAGTATATCTGACATCACAAATGGAGATGAAAACTACAGACATGATATTGGTAAGCAAACACAGTAACAACTGAACTAACATGATGCCAGTAAGGACTGCCAGTATAAATATGATTTACCTTACAGTTTTTTAAAGCCAACATAACATCTTGAACAGAGACACTGTCTATGTTGTCCGAGTACCAGCTGAAATTCAATGTGAATACCTCATTACTACATGTATGTTTTTTTAGAAACACATTCTTTAAGTTACATCTGTAAATAATAAAATAATTCATTATTTTAATTTATTTCTATTATGTTTTAAAACAAAAACTCTTTCAGTCTCAGCTGCCAAATTGAGTGACAATGACAACAAGAAAATCACAAGTGTATTACTTCCAAAGGGGGATACATATATATACACACACTTTGTAACAACAAATACATTACTAGATCTTTTTAGTATTCTATGAATAAATATAAGAACTACAATCACACAGGACACATTGATTGGTAGATACACAGAATAGGCAAGCATAGATTCCATAGAAGATAGCTATGGTGTTTGCTGTACATTTTCTTATTGAGGATGATGATAATGATGATGATGATGATATAATTCCTTTAGCTGTGAGTTTGTAGCTCTTGAGAGTTCATTGTCTCGCTGACAAAGTTGAATGGCCTCCTCAGTTATGACAGTGATGTGTTAAATGTAACTGTTGATTGATAGTTGGCTGTCCTGGGAACAATTTATGTTATAGATAAGTTAATCTTGGACATTGTATCTCATTTGAAATTTCATGTTCAGGCCAATCAATGGAACTTTATAAATATTATGTTAAATTAAGCTGATGGTTTTCCTACAACTATTTATATGGAAAAAAAAAATGACACTAGTGATAGAAATGCTTGGTATGTTACTGCAAACACTGTGTTCTGGGCTTGTTATGTCTACAGCCATAAAATATCTTGTTTAATCTTTCTTCCCTGTGTAATTGTTTGTTACCCTGGTTTCTTCTTCCTGGCCATCAACTTCCAGGTCGATTTTCACCAGTCACATATCATATATAAAACTGTTTCAGATGACCTCTGACATATTACAAGAACTTCACCAGGTTATTGTTACATAAGAAAGCATTCCTAAAGAAACAACCATTTCTAATACTGTATGCTACATGAAGAATGAGTCAAGAGTAACTCTTATTATCCTCATCAGGTGCTTAGCCAATTGGCATAGGTGATCATGTCACATGACGCAGTCTCCAAAAGAATATATCAATTCACATGATGACATTTGTCCATGCCATGACGAAAGGCTGTCATGAATGAATTCCTCGCTGTCTTCGTCTGTTTCTTTTCCCATAAATCTTTCCAATAGCTACAATATGTTCCAGATTTTCTCTGCTCTTAGCATGTATGCAGTCAAAATGCTGTCAAAATTTTTCATCAAATAACACTAAAGGACCCTTTTCACAGACCTTTGGCGTTTTGGGCATATGATGCTAGCCCCATATTTTTATAGTGGCCTTCAGATAAACATTCTTAGTGAATATGTTTGAATCAAGCTCATCAATACTTCAAGCGGCTTGCAGCACACTAAGAGTTTAGTGAACGGATGCACCAAAAGACAAGTTTGTGAAAAAAATAACACATAAACTAGATAATTGCATGTACAAGAAGACACCTGGAGAAATAAAATATGAGCAAGATTTGTACAGGAGGAGAATGATGGCTCAAAAATTGTTGTTTTACACAAAATACTTCCACTTTATAGGCTTTAAAGAAAGTTGAAAGTTTGTAAACATTCAAGAGAACATCTATAGAGTTATTTACTACCATGTCAAACCATCTTTCTCCAGATCCTTCTTAATCTGTTCTGGGTTAATCCCTGACTGACTATCACTAGCTTTATCAAGAGCACTGTATATGATGGCAACATCTGTAGACAAGGCTGAATTCAGCTGCTGCATGATGGTTAGGCTATTCTGTAGCTGGACATCTATGTCAGATGCACCGTCCAGAGGCATACTCTCTGAAATAAATATTCAAATAACAATATGCGTTTCTTTTCATCACAACACATCCTACTTTCACATTCATGAAAAGAAAGCAAGCAAGCCAAAACTGATATGGCTAAATTTCAGAAGTAGCATGAAAGCAGTCAGACGAGGGTTTTATATCAGTTCTTGACATTTACAATGGGAGAAAAAGACTGGACACCTATTTCTCCATGTACACAGGCCTAAAAAGTGATGGTCCTCATGCTTCACACAAACAGAAGATTTCTGCTATGGGACTTTTTTTTCTTTTTTTAGAATGTCAGAGGTAATTAGAAATAAATAAATAAGTAATTAGAATAAATGACTACAAATACATACACATGGAGATGAGAATCAGAGATATAGGTGGATGGGAAAATATGCAAATGTTAACAGCAAAAGACTTGTCATTATTAGTGGCTAAAAGCTATAGTCTACAGAGTTATTAATATGTCGTTCTGTCTGAACTTCAACAATGTAACAGACATGTACCACCATACTGGAATTCATTCACCAATGGATTTCTGAGGTGTCATCCCCTTGTTGCTAACAATGGATAATGTAAAGCTGCTTATCTATGATGCATGTCACAAGTGTGATGGCCATCTTTATATTTCTACTATGATGTCATATCATGCATCTGCATTGATGTTACAAGGATGACATTGATTACATCCATAGGAACAATACTGTTAACTTAAATGACAGTGGTATGCTATTTTGAAATTCTATTGCAAATTTCAGGTTCTCTTTTTAAGCCCTTCATAACTGCAAGAAAATGAAACTCTTTCTCTCTCACAGTGGCATGCATTTAGTCATAAAAGCTGCATTACAAATGAAATATACTGAATATTAAAAGTACCACACATTATTTGTCATTTGCATATATTTACCATAAAGTTGAGCCATTGATATTGTGTGAAAATACTTTCTACACTGCAGGAATGGGGCTTTGTGCTCTTTAGCTCGTCTCACAAAACTGCCTTCAAACATGCATGGATCAAGAGTGCCCTGTGAAGACCAAATGAGAGATTAATTTAGCAGAATTGAGTTCAATGGTATATGATACTTCAAACAAGATTAAAAATATGATTAGTGTTTAATAGTTTTCTTCTTCTTGCTTGGTCATTTTAAAAATAATTATAATACAATGTATTTTCAATGGACTCACCACGTAATTATTTTATGCTCAGGTCAGAATTATTTATCAAACCATAATAATCAGAACGTAAAAATACTTTACATTGGGCTGTAATACTGGAAGTAGCTAGCACACTTGTCTACTGGCCTGGTGGTAATAGGTTCGAATTCACATCAACGTGGATTTGTAACAATTATCTGGACTTCTGGGTTGACTTGTCTAAAATGGGTACCTGGAAATGTCTTGGGAAGTAAAGGCATCTGGTGTAATACTGACCACATCACTCCTCAAATGCTGATTAGTCTATAAATATGAGGATAGCACCATATGCCCAACGCCCTTCAAGGTGTGTAAAACGAGTATTTTTCTTTACATAATGACTATATATCTTCTTCTTCTGCGTTCATCCAGGAGTTTTTTTTGGATGTGATTGTGTTGTGCCTGTTTACAGTAGAGCTGCGTTCTTGTGCCGTTAGGCCGACACATCCGACTTCTGCGGGCATTTGTTGACCGGGTTAACCTTCCCAGGATAATATCTATATATTATTAATTCGTAAAGTATAACATCACATACCAAATTAATGAAAAATGGATGGAAACTGTCGATGTGTTCACTGTTTTGGAATATTTTATGTTTAGCTAGTGTTACTTTAAGAAATATGTCACTACTAAAACAATAATTTGGAAACATATTGTCTATTTACCCAAGGTTTTTTTAACAATGTTTAACCCAAGGTATTTTAACAATGTTTTTATAGCAGTGTGATTTCAATGCTGTATTGTTGTCGCTAATACAATTAAAACACAAGGGTTTACAAGGCAATAGGGTCGATTTCATTGCACCGGGTTTTATCCCATATGGCTCAGTTTCTTTCTGCAGGGTGGCCTGCCGAAAGCATCGTAAAAGAGCACGAACCCTGTATCTTCAGCAACAACCCCCAGAAGTCTTCAAGAAAATTGCACTCAGAACCAAGCAAAGTAGCCTGGAATCAAACCCACAAACCTAAAACACAAAAAAGGTTATATAACAGGGATTGAATAAGCAGTTTCTTCAATTTTCATAAATTTGTAAAATTAATGCTCCTATGTTGTGCAACTAAAAAAAACTATCAAACTTTAGTACTCAATCACAAATGAAAAAAAAAAAAAACTATAACTAACAAATAATAACTTTCAAATATCACACGTCCTTGAATGTTTTTCTGTTGAATACTCTCTATGTATTCAATATAAGAAAGCAAATTATTTTATTCTTATTTATTCTTAGTACATCTTCAGAAGTTAAAATGAATATATTTAAAGAAGGCAGCAGTCAACTTAAGTTTGCTGACATCGGGACAGTTCTCTAAATGTTTCTTATAAACCTCTTCGCACCATCACAGGTTTTATTTGTCAGCCTCTTAACTTCCAGGTATGTGGCAAAGTAACAGGATCCATTCCATTAC
The DNA here is from genome assembly GCA_014155875.1 of Cepaea nemoralis. NCBI lineage: Eukaryota > Metazoa > Mollusca > Gastropoda > Stylommatophora > Helicidae > Cepaea > Cepaea nemoralis. The sequence continues at coordinate 51,607 of JACEFZ010001727.1, forward strand.
AACCCATTTGGATTTCTGACATAGTCCATTGTGCACTACTCTTAAATCTGTTAGTTCTGCACTGTTTTTGTTTTCAGTTTTGAGACAACTGACTTCGTATATGTGAAGAGAGCTATGTATTTCTTTGTATTTTTTCTGTATTACAATTTTATATGGTCTGGGCATTCACTTTAAAGACAAATGAATAAATTCAATAATTTCTGTTCTTTCAGTGTACAGACAACATGCCTGTATTCTTATGTAGTATTCCCTGTGCATCCAGTATATAGAGAAGATGAAATCAAATCAAATCAACTTTATTAGGGTCACAAATTGGGCGCGCAGGCCCGTCTTACATTCGGCCCTTCCAATCACTCGTCTTTCGTTCATCAAGAGCATTATACATTTACATAGGAAAAAATAAACATTGTGCAATGAATGTTGTAAACATAAACAAGGCTAATTACAATGTTATGAAGCCCATCTCCCACGTACCCATACATCACTCCACCCACCCACACACCCCCATACATCACCCCACCCACCCACACAACACCCCCACCTACCCACACACACGCGCACCAAGGGACACATACACACCCCCACCTACGAAAA